>JAJOOF010015565.1:0-25208 GCA_029582545.1 Solanum lignicaule
GGGCGGGGGGCCCCCCCCACTAATTAAAGAAAAAAGTGGCAACATATTAGTACAGAGAATATTTATGTAAAATCTCTAACAAGACCAGAAAAACTCTAACGAATGTATTTATATATATTGCCAATGTGATATCTTCTTCTTCTTTGCATTTTATCCTATTTTTTGCTAAATCCACATTAATTTCAAAGATATTAAGACGTGGTATAGAACCTTTTTTTTTTAATCACGTGTTATAGAACCTCAAGCTTAACTTATTAAGCTAACTAAAAAAAAATCTAATCCAATGTCCGATATTTATATTAAAGTCCAATTAACTAATTAACAGTAATCTAAACAAAAAAATTGCATAAATAATTTCTCTATGAAACTTGATACCCGATTTTTGATAATATTTGTCAAATGTTTATATTGTTGATGTCCAACACGCACAAGGGCGAATATATAGGTAAATATTAATATTGGCGATTGGTGTGTGTGACAAGTCAATATCAAAAATTTGTAATTATTTCTTCCGTTACAAAATAAGTGTTATTTTAGTAAAAAAGTTATCCATTAAGAAATCAAAAATACAATGAATAATTTACTAAATTATCCCTATTTCATAAAAATCTTTGGAAAATTGAAAACTATTAATAAGAAGATGGAATATAAAGTATAGTTGGAAAAATATACCTATATTTTGTCTTTAATTCCTAAGATAACACTTGTGTTAAAGGGATTTTTTTTTGGCTAATGATGTATTTTTTGATTAATAATTATTACTAGTAATAAGTTATTCTTATAGATAAAACTTTTGTGGTATATGCTCTTTGACGTGGAGCTTATTTGATCAGTCAATGGCAAACATGCAGGACCAATGAACGAATTTATTATTCTCTCAAGAGTAAATAGCATAACGTAAAAAACAAAAAATAATAATTCAAATTTATTTTTATGACGGCTCAATCCACTAGTAATATCGTCCGCTTTGAGCTCAGACACACTCAATTATAAAATGTATTACTAGAATGTAAATTAACATCTCTTCTTTATTTTGCTAGTGTTAGATTTTTTATTCTAAATTAGGATGTTAAAGTGTCTTCCTTTTTTCTTTTTTTCCTACAAGATATTATATGATTGTTTGTAGAACCATGAAATGAAACTAATATCCAATATGAGGAGGAAAGTTAGATATGTGTAATTATATTAAAAGACAATTGAAATCAACATTGGTGAGAGTGTTTCACCCTTTACCAGAGGTTTCAGTTTCGAGCCCTGAGTATGGAAAAAAATATTGTTGGAAGCGCCACCCCGAATAGGCCCTGCAGTGCGCGAGATCCGAATTTAGTCGAAGCTTCAATATAGACCGAATGGAAAACCAAAAGATAAAATAAAAGAGAATTGAAGAAAGATAGTAACATGTGATGAAAAGAAGCATTGGGGCTGGCATTGTCGAGAGGCAATACGAATCTGTATAATTTGGAATAGCAACTTCACTTCAACTTACAATTGTCTCTATGTTTTGCTCAATTTTGTCTCAATAAGATCTTCCCTCATTTATTAACAATGTCTCGTCCGTAGCTGGATTTCCACCTTTGTCAAATACCATCTTGTCTCCTCCTCACTTCACTTTTATTTGTTCATGATATTAAAAATATAATTATTTTTTTTTATTTTTTTTTAGTATATCAAGATAATTTTTTTTTTTTAATGTTTTACCTTTGATATTAAGTAGTTGTTTTTCAAAATATAAGATTATACAATAATTATTATGAATATTATGATAAAATACTCATATTAATCAGTTCTTAAAGGAAATGCAAAGTCAAAGTGAACGGAGAAAATATAATCCAACAAAGTTTACAATAAGAGATAAGTGTTAAACTATTCATTTTTTAAAGTTTCATATCTAAATTATTGGGAGTGTGAATTTCATAGTGTGTGTAATACACTCTCTTTTATTTAATAAAATTATTACATCACACTGTGCATGCATGGACAAAACATTTCACCTTAATAAAAATTAAATAAGTTATTAGTATAGTTAAAGTTAAAGATTAAAGTATTACAATCCTAAAAAAAAATATAAAATGTAAAATTTTATCAAAAAGATATTTATATATTGACATAATATCATGACTAATTTGAATAGGATCATAAGAAGTACTTATTGATTACTCATGTTATATTCGCGCACCACCCAGGTGTTTAAGCTTTAGTTTAATCTTGGCTATTGTAATGTTGTCAGTTTCTAGGTGTTATTTACATTGTCAATTAGATTGTAGTTATGCTTGAAGGTTATCAGTAGTAATTTTTTTTAGATTAAAGCTGATTGTGGATGGGGTGAGTAATGAAAAAGTTGGCTATTTTAGAAAAAAAATGTTTGAAATTTGATTTTGTTAAGGTTATCATTTCAGTAAAAAAATGTTTAAAGTTGAGTTTTGGTTAATCAGGTAAAATTTTAGTAAAAGATTTTCGAGGTTTGCTCTTGTCAAGTCTATAAATTCAATAAATAATATCTGAAGTTGATATTAGTAAGTCATACCAAATTTCAGGCAAAAATATTTGATGTTTGGCCTTCACAAGAGCCACATTTCAGACAAAAATATCTAAAAATTGGAATAAATTTTCGATTTCAATCGCATATATTTGAAGTTGTTATCAAAAGAGATAAAATTACACCACCAAAAAAAAAAATACAAATTAAATAACGAATTCAAAATTGTTGATAATGGGCTGGACCCTGATTGCCAGGAGAACGAATTATCTCTGCCGAAGTGCATTCGGCCCATCTTGTTGATTTTTCCTTCTTCCTTTTTTTCTTTTGATTCTAATATTTATTGATCCCTT
This sequence comes from Solanum lignicaule, assembly GCA_029582545.1. Classification (NCBI taxonomy): domain Eukaryota; kingdom Viridiplantae; phylum Streptophyta; class Magnoliopsida; order Solanales; family Solanaceae; genus Solanum; species Solanum lignicaule. The sequence continues at coordinate 2,830 of JAJOOF010015565.1, forward strand.
TTCTAATTATTTTGATTATAATATTTCATTATTATGAAATATTACTCCTTTTCTCCTCTTTTTTGTGACATTTGAAAATGTTATATTGAACACAAAATTTAAAATTATATAATTGTTGATTGAGAAAAATGAACGGATGTAATATATAAATATTGTATAGATAATGTATATGTATGTATATATGTCTTTAATACATAATTATACATCATATACACACGGTATATATTATTTATACAATATTAATACATTACACTTCATATAAATATGACCATTTTGTTGAATTTCTTTCTTTGTTGCCGGTATATATTGGTATTTGACCCAGTTTAAAACTTGCCCCAAAGTTTATATTATTTTCTTAATAGAAAATCCCTATCTATGTGAAAAAAATAATATTTAACAATAGATAATTACCACAATTATTATTTTTTGTATTGATAGATATTCGTAACTAATTGTAATTTAACAAATTGTGGTAGGCGGTAAAATTCTAGATAAAGAATGTCTCTGTCTTGATGTGAAGGGGGATGAATAGAATGAATCTTACATCGGTATAGGATGAGAATCATGGGCTCTTAATAAAGTCTGAACAGTCATCTTCCCTTGAGCCAGTTTATGGATGTGAATTATATCCATGACTTAATTGGACAACATCAGTTCTTATTAAAATATCGTATTACGATTTTTAAGATAGGCTTAAGTCATACACAACCCCTTAAAGTTGTCCGCATATTTCACTTGAACACCTTAACTAAGTCTTGTACCTATTGAACACCTCTAGTACTTAGGATTGACACCTATTTGACATTTTTTGGCCAATCAGCCAAAAATATTAGGTAGGCGTTTGGTTATGCGATACCATATCACGATATGGTATCGTGAGATGGAATCAGCGTTTGGACATGCACTTTTACGCTGATTCCATCTCATGATTCCATATCATGAGAGGTGATACCATATTCTCCAAAAACCATGATATGGAATTATATGGTGATTCCATATCATGATTTGAGATATTTTAATACAATAATTGATCCATGAGTTTATATTTTGTTAAAACATCCCACATTTATATCTACTAACCATTTGTTTCATATGTAAATAAAATTTATAATCACATCATTACTTTTTAAAATTTATTATTCTCACCGACATAAAATTTATTATTCTCACCAACATATAGTCACTTTAACTCACACCTCATGATTGTAGAGTAATAAAATCTTGAAGAGCCCGTGAAAGGTGATACCATAACTTGTTGCCAATTGAGCATCGGACCACGCGGGTTCAAATTGAGGAGGCTTTGGGTATTTTTCTAACCATCATTGCACAAAATGATAGTCAACGCTCGGCAAGTGAAACTTTTCAACATTCTGAAACAATTAACCGGCATGTTAAAATAGTTGCCGAGGCAATTAGCAAGATGGCACCAACATTTATACAACCAAAAAATATGACTGGTGCACATTCCAAAATTCGACATAATACTCAATTTTGGCCTTGGTTTAAGGTAAAATTTCAATCACATAAATAAATTTATTTTATGGCCTTAATAAGTGCACATTTATATTTTGTGTAAGTTATTAGTATTTAGTTACATATTTCCTATCAACTTTGTTTAAAGAGATAATATTTATTTTATGACTTTGCATTGTCTTGGAAGTACTATTTTTATTACTTTTACAAACATTATTTTTATGAAGTGCATTCTATAATGCTTCCAATTTATTTTATGTTCACTAAACTAATATTGATGTATTTTTTATTTGGTAGGATTGTGTTGGTGCGATTGATGGAACATATATAGAAGGGGAGGTTCCTAAAGCGGTGCAACAAGCATATCATAATTGCAAATGAAGAACATCACAAAATGTCTTATGTGCTTGTGATTTTGATATGCGATTTACCTTTGTTGCTGCTAGTTGGGAAGGTACTGCACATGATAGTAAAGTACTTGAGAATGCACTTGTTGAACCAACGTCACAATTTTCATTTCCGCCGCATGGTAACTTTAAATTACATCCCTAGAATAAATATTATTTATTTACACAAAGTTGTCTCATTTACGTCACATATGCTTTTAGTAATTCTTTATAAAATGTTTTTTGGTAGATAAATATTATGTTGTTGATGCTGATTTCCGAAACACAAAAGGATTTTTAGCTCCATACAAAGGACTACGCTATTATTTGCAAGATTACCGAGGAAGTGAGAGAGAGCCTCAAAATAACAAAGAACTATTTAATTATAGGCATTTATCTCTGCGCAATGTGATTGAACGGAATTTTGGAGCTTGGAAAAATAAATTTAGAATACTGAAACAAGGCATGAACCATTATTATATTGATACACAAGTGAAAATTGTCATAGCTTGTGCAGTGTTACATAATTATTTGCGAGAATACCAAAGTAGTGATGAAATATTTATGGTCTATGAACATGAAGATATAGTTGCAAAGGATATTGACCAACAAATGGCTCAAAGTAACAATGTTGGTTCGTCTTCTCGGTCACATGATCGAGAAATGCAAGTTCAACGTGAGGAAATTGTCCGTACTATGTGGGAGGATTATATTAAAGACTAGTACACTACAATTTATGTTCAATTTTTTTTTTATTAAATTAAAGTTAGATGAAACAATTACATAGGTGGAGAACAAATAACTTTGTAATAATTTATTATGCGATTTTATAATTTTTTGTTTATTTGATAATATTGAATAAACAATTGGGGATATTTTAATAGTTTTACAACTTATTAGATTTTTATGTTTATGAGAAAATATACAACACAAAAATTTCATATCACATGTCCAAACAAACCTTCAATTTTATCTCATGATTCCATATCATGACACCCTCTCGCATGGCCAAACGGGCCCTAAGTGTGTGAGACACACTCGCTATGACATGGCACGATGACGAATAAAGTTATGACATGTGTCAATGGGATCCAAAAAATTATTTTAAAATATAATTCAATATGAGTGAAAAAATATATTTTAAATAATAAAAAATAAAAGGGAAAATGCATAAGTATCCCCCAACATATGCCCAAAATCCCTGAGACACACCTAACCTTTACTAAGGTCCTATTACCCCTCCGAACTTATTTTTTAATTAATTTTCTACCCCTTTTCGGCCTATGTGGCACTATCCTTGAAAAAATTGTCAACACGCACTGGGCCCACAAGATAGTGCCACGTAGGCCAAAAAGGGGTAGAAAATTATATATAAAATAAGTTCGAGGGGGTAATAGGACCTTAGTAAAGATTAGGTGTGTCTCATAGATTTTGGGTATAGGCTGGGGGGTTCTTATGCATTTTCCCAAAATAAAATAAATTTTTTTAATCTGCACAATTCCCCCACCCACCAAATCTTTCCCTGCAACCCATAAGAATCAGCCCCCCACCGACTCTTTCTCTTTTTGTTTTCGGTTTTTTATCATAGATTAACAATGACAAATCGTTCAGATTCAAAAAAAAATTAAAAAAAAACTTTAATAATTACCAATTTTACCAAACCCACCCAAATTCTTTCCTACTACCTATCAGAACACTACTTTCCTGTTTTTTTTCTTCTAATCTTCTAAATCAACAATGGCAGATATAGATTCAATGGTGATAGAGGAGGTGAAGTGACTGTTGAAATAATAATAAGAAGAAAGGGGATATAGCGTTGATGAAAAAAAAAACACGACCAAGTGTCGATTTAAATGGTAGAGGTGATGGTAGTTATTGCTTAATATAAGAGGAAGAAATGGATGTATTAGCTGCCATAATAACAAATCTGAAAAAAACGACTGGTAATTATGTTTTCCATATGAAAACGACTGGTAAGGAAGACTGGGAGAGGGAGAGGCGACTGAAGAAAAAGAAGGAGGAGATGGGTTGATGGTGGTGGGGACGATGACAGTGGCAATGACGGAAATGGAGGCGGTGAACTAGTGGTGGAAGAAGTTATGGTTACGAAAGAAAGAAGAAGAAATAGATTACAAAAATAGGGAGAAGACATAGATTCCCCCTAAACTTGTCCCGAAAAGTCACTTACACGCTTCAACTATCATGACGATATATTACACACCTTTACTACTTAAAAGCGAATTTAATACCACCCTGCTATGTGCAACACCACTGTCATAGTATGTGGTGTATTACACTCGCTGCCACATCAGTGCTACGTCAGTGTTAATGCATAAATTGTATTTTTTATATCTTTTTTACTTTCTTTTCTTTATTACTTAACTTCTATATTATTAATTATATTTTACACTAATTAATTCCTAATTAATTATTAAAATTATCTAATAATTCTATCTTCTTCATTGCAAAATGGTAAAGAAGAAACTTTTAGCAATGACCACCAAGGAAATTGCCCGCAATCTGGAGTTGATTCTGGAGTGAAAGAATTCTTCCATTCCAAAATGTACCCACAAGAAGGTTGCTTCGGTTTCTTCCACTGATTGGCCATGGAAACTAAGCTCTCATTGTTATTTGTTGCGGCTTATAGTTGTAAATATTTTCCAGATTTTTCATTTGGGCATACATTCTTTGTTATTTTTCCATGTTCTTCCTCGAGATTTCTTTAAAAATAGAGATAATAGAAAAATAAATTTTTGCCCATTTTCAATCGATCACTCAATACTCAAAAACGTCCGCCAAAACCCCATCGATTGAAACCTCCCAAAATTTAACTTCTTTTTGAAGTAATATATTTCTTGGATGTTTCTTGTTATTGGTTTATTTTAAGCTTAATGGGGTGTGAAGAAGATGAGGAGGGTGGGGTGTGAAGAAGATGAGGAGGGTGGGGTGTGAAGAAGATGAGGAGGGTGGGGTGTGAAGAAGAAGAGATGTGGGGGGTGGGGTTTAAGAAATATTTTGATTTTTAATTTATTTTTTTACTTAATAATTATCTGACGCGCATGATTTTTTTTAAATATTATTATTTTGCCATGTCAGTTTTAGTCTTTTAGAGGGTAAATAAATTCACTTTTAAATAGCAGAGGTGTGTAATAGGTCTTCATAATAGTTTAAGCGTGTAACTAACTTTTCGGTACAAGTTCAGGGGGGAATCTATGCTTTTTCCCTACAAAAATATAAACAAAGCTAAAAATATCCCTTTCACGCGCTCAATATGGGTGTATTGCACCATCGTTGTCATGTCAGCGAAAAATGTCTAATAGATATCCGTTTTGAATATTAAAAGTATTCAATAGGTATTATCCCTAATTAAGATATCTAAGTGAATTATGCGAGGAACTTTAAGTGTCTATGAATAACTTAAGCCTTTAAGATAATATTCGTTCTTTATTGACAATGATAATTTGTGTCAAACTTATCTATACATCAGATTATGATTTGTGGTACTGATAATGAATGTCAGTAATAAAGATTCTACATGATTTGAAATTAACAAATATGTTTATTCAGTTCAATTGGTTACTTTTATAATTTTTAGAGCTTATAAATATAATTCATGTGATACTTTTCAAATATATTTCTTTTAAAAAAATAAAATTGAAAAAGCAACACAATATCTAGAATGAACAAAACTTAAAATATTCAACAGGATAAGAAAATGGTGAAGGAACACAAAAGTTCTTCGAATTCTGGAGTATCTTCTAATCAATCTAGGGGGAGGGGACACATAAACTCTTCCATCTTCAAAGGTCTTGGACGCTCAAACCTGGAGGAAGGGTTTTGTTGTTGTTCCTGCTGCTGCTGCTGCTGAAGGAGAAGACTACTTTTCAAATATATTATTAAACACGTTTTGAAATTAATATTGAACATCTATAATTATAGGGGAGTCCGGAGTGGGGATTCTCTAGATTGAAAAATTGCTATATTAATGATTTAAGGAAAAAAGTCTTAAATATATCTGAACTTTGATCGAAATTGTTGTAACAATATCAAACTTTGGAAATGACATTTTATCCCTGCACTATTTAATAGTGTATTTTAAAGGTATATATGTGTCCACGTGGACATCATAAATATTGCATCATTATAAATAGTAACGTGTCCACACATATATACCTTTAAAAAACACTATTAAATAGTGCAGGAATAAAAGGTCATCCATAAAGTTTGATATCGTAACAGCAATTTCGATCAAAGTTAGAGTATTTTTCAAATCATTTTCCCTAAAATTAATACATACATATAAGTTATTGAGAGATTCTATTTATTATTTTAGCATGATAAAAGATGGATAACTAATCACGGTATAAAATAATATATAAATATCTTGGTGATTAATCCATACATTAGTCCAACCAAATGATTGATGAATACAAATGAAAAGTATTCATAAGAAGACAGGAAAAATCTTCACCGTTCGTCATGGCATCCGTCAGGTCTTCCTAATTCGTGTATATAAATTTGTGATGCTAAAAAGTAAGTAATTACTACAAGAGAAGAAGAAGAAGACTAAAACAAGAAAGAAAAAATAAAAATAACCAAAGTGGCGATGGAGACTGAAGCAGTAATCAAGGTAGTAGCACTCTGCGGTTCCCTCCGTGAAGCCTCCTATAATCGCGGTCTCCTCAATGCCGGTACACTTTTTTTCCCTCCTCTGTTTCTCTTTTAAAGAACTGTCTTTTTTAATTTTTTATTTTTCATCTGGTGTTTAGTATTCATATTTGAGCCCAATTAATCTAGATTTACGCCGAATAGGGCTTCATTTAGAGTAATGCGGAAATCAAGAATTTTTTTATAGCTAAGGCTCGAATTTTAATTAAGGAAGGAACAAATACTGCACCACATTTCTAAGCAGAAATAAAGCATTCTAATGATATTGTGTGATTGATGATTTGTAATTGCGCGTAGCAATGGAGATATGCAAGGATTCTATAAAGGGAATGGAGATTGAGTACGTCGATATATCGTCGTTGCCGTTTACAAACGAGGACCTTGAGGTGAACGGAACTTATCCAGATGATGTAGAGTTTTTTCGTAAGAAAATTGAAGAAGCTGATTGTTTCCTCTTTGCTTCTCCTGAGTACAATTACTCCGTCACAGGTACTAGGCCAATTTCCTAGAGTCGGAGCTAGAATTTTGAATTTATGAATACAAAATTTGAACAATATAGTTAACTCTTTACTCTGTTTTTTTTATTTAGCACCGTTGAAAAATGCAATTGATTGGGCATCTCGACCTCCTAATGTTTGGGCGGATAAATCAGCAGCAATTGTGAGTGCGGGAGGTAACTTTGGTGGAGGACGAGCACACTATCACCTTCGACAAATTGGAATCTACATTGATCTTCATTTCATTAACAAGCCTGAACTTTTTGTGTTTGCATTTGAGTCACCACCAAAGTTTGACAGCAACGGTGTGCTAATACATGAAGAAACCAAGCACAAACTCAAAGCAGTCCTTTTGGCTTTACAGGCATTTGCCTTGAGACTCAAAAGGCAAGTCTGAATAGGTTCTACCCGTGAAAATTGTCTCCCATCAACCCTGTTTGGAATTGAAGCGTAGTTATTATTATTATTATTATTAGTATTATTAGTATGATTGTTGTTCAACATTTTCAGGGTTTTGGATTAAAGAAAAAAAAGGTTATTATCTCCACCCACTTGTTTTGTCCAAACAAAGAAAGGTCATGGCTGCTGCGTTTATTATTCTATATTGTTGTTTTTAAATTATGAAATCTTTTTTACGTAAGATATGATTCTACGAAGCTCAGTGAATGTTGACTGTTTTTCCACTCTTTGTCTCTTCTATCATACAAAATACAGTATAATATTCCTTTTTAGGTTAGTTAATTATAGGTTTTATGTTTAGCTTAATTAGGATTAAAAGTGTCCACTTTTTGAAACATGAAGGACTTTTTATGTGTAGCAGTGTATATAAAGGATCAAAAATAAATTTACACCCATACAACATATATAAGGTAAATATAATTGTCGCACTATTCAAAGTAAACAACGTCTGATTAAATGACATGCAATGATAGAGTATATCAGGGGTCGTGACTGAGGTTAAAATTAATTAACACGAATTACGACTTATTCCACGTAAGTGAACGTATGATAAAAAAAAATATTAGATATTTTTTATTCAAACTTTGAAGAAAAAGTTTGTACGTATTTTCAAGTATCCATTAATACGTTGATAAGTTAACCACATAAAACATGTCATCTCCCTTAATTGTATATACATCAGCATCAACTGAAACATGTTTGAGATTTTACAGTTTATTGAGGCTAATGTGTATAATTAAAAGAAATAACATATTTAAGTGGTTAACTTATCTACGTAATGCCACTTGAAACAGACACTAAAGATTGTTTTCTCTTGAAAGTTCAAATGAGAACACTTAGTCATTTATTTAGGTGATCAATTAACAAACATCCTAATTCGAGTATTTAAATAAAATTTCTCAAAAATTTAAGGAGTTATCAATGTATTAAGCTTAAAATTAAGTTCAAATAGTATTAAATAACTACATAGAGTAGAAATAGTCAAATTTAGAATTCCACCGCATAAGTAAATTTTTCATAAGAATTGTGTCAAATCAACGTGTGCTTGAGTCAAGCAATAAAGGGAACTCGTTCATCGCAAAGCACTACGTGCCTTGCAAGTCATCTCATGTTTATTAATACCAAAAGTATACTCCTTTCAATCCATCCTAATTGAGTAATTGGCATTTTAGTTTAAAAAAATTATTTCAAAATAATTGTTATTTTATTAAAGGAATTCAAAATTTAAGTTGAGAATTATTTCCAATTATATTCTTAACATTAAAAAATATGCACAATAATTTTTTTTTTCATGAAAAATGACTTCAAACTCGATTAGTTTTGAAACTGTGACTTACTTTAAAAAAAAACAGCTGTTGTAAAAGTTGTCATTTGTGATTTTTCTTCTTTTTCCATGAAAAGTATCAAGGGGTGAGCTGAACTTGGGTATGAACACATGTTGGGCCACTAGTGTATTCGAAGTATATGTATTGATGATATTTTGTAAAACAAATGTGTTGCTGACAGAACAGAAAACGAAAGACAGAAATATGTTGGAGCCATTACATCAATCACCATGAAACTTTGAATACAATTTAAATCCTGCTAACACGCTCAATCAACTGAACAGATGTTTCAAAAATCTATAAGTAGATATTTTTTCCCATGTGAAGTGGAAATGTCATTTCTTTACCATCCACATTGGATGAAGAAATGGACCACATTTACTGGTAGAAACTATTCACACTTGCCTTTGAGTTTCAAGGCAAGTGCTTGTAAAGCCAAAAGAACTGCTCTGAGTCTCTGCTTGGTTTCTTCATCTGTCAGCACACCATCACTGTCAAACTTTGGTGGTTGCTGGAACGCGTTCAGGAAAAATTCAGGTTTGTTAATGAAATGAAGATCAAGGAAGACTCCTATCTGTCGGAGGTGATATTGTGACCGTCCTCCACCAAAGCCACCTCCAGCACTCACCATTGCTGCTGCTTTATCAGCCCAAACATTTGGAGGTCGGGAGGCCCAATCAATTGCATTCTTCAATGGTCCTACCCAAGGAGCAGGAAAATGATAGTCATCAGTACCAAGAGTGTCATCAGAAGAAGTAAAAATCCATCAACACTAGTCTAGCAACCTATAGCTACTTGCATATGCATAACCTAATCTACCATACTTTCAGATTATAATTGTTTTGATTTAAACTAGGGGACCAAATTCTCTGTTTGTATTAAGATGTACAGACTATGATTATCTCAACTCTAGTGGTCACACCCATTGTAGCAACAGATACAACACATTTAAAGCTCGCTCGTCCAATCAGATGAACCAAGTTAATCCATAAGAGAAGATATACTAACTATTCATCATATCAACCTGAAAGACAAGCTGAGAAGACATCTCTCCCGCACCTTAACTTGAACAGTCTTTGTGTAAAGATATAGTACCTGGGCCTAACTCAACCCCAAAAGCTAGCTCATGAGGGGAGGTTTGTCCAAGTCCATATGAGGAGACCAAATTCCCATCCCTCTACCGATGTGGGACTTCTTAACACTTTGTGAGTATTTCAGCTGTCTACAGATGTTGGACTAAGTTCCAGCTAGTTACCACATTCATTTATTCACGGATTTACGGCCAAATACATTTAGGTATCCCTATCAAGTTCTTTTTCTAAAAATATATAGAAAGGGCATCCTATCAAGTTCTTAATTTTGCACTCATTGATCTTCTAAAGAAGCTCATCTTACAAATAGCCTGAATGAGATAAATATCACAGATAATAAATATATTTTCATATCATCATTTTGTGCTAACGCGGAACTTTTTATTTAGCAATAACAGTTTCAAGTACAGCTTATGTATGCTATCCTTTTTTACAAAAGAACCATTTCCATTTGAAACATCTCCCTGGTTCAAACTCCATCAAATAAAAGCTAAAGTTGCACCAAATAAATATGTGTGTTTAATTAGCAACAGTGACCATGGGCCTGAATTCCTTTTGTTCCTTTTTCGATATAACAAGCTCTGTGGCTCACCATAGATTATCATACATGATAACAAGTATTCAGATTCTCCGTGCATAGAAGTCGAAATAGCACTAGAGTAATCAAATCTCAGACCATAAATTGGAAATGACAATTCATAGTTGTCATGTTCTTATCCTCCTTCTCCATAACCAAGAAAATTTTGATTCGAGAAACCTTTCAAACTATTCTAAATTTAGACTAACAGTAAGATCTCCAAAATCAACAATCATTTTAAGTCTAATTAACTCTAAGGTAGCTAAGGAGCATCAATTAGAGAAAAATGAAAAAAAGGTAAAAAAGTTGGATACCTGTGATGGAGTAATTGTACTCTGGAGAAGCAAAAAGGAAACAATCAGCTTCTTCAATCTTCTTACGAAAAGCCTCGACGACCGGGGGATAAGTCCCGTTCACCTCAAGATCCGTATTCAGAAACGGCAACGGCGATATGTCGACGTACTCGATCTCCATTCCCGTTATAGAATCCTTGCATATCTCCATCGCTAAACCCAACAATCACACAACATGAGTTGCAATTACAAGCACGGAAGCACCAAATGCATATACTGAAACTATAATTTTTAAAAATAAACACGAAAAAAAAGAGTATACCGGCATTGAGGAGACCGCGATTGTAGGAACCTTTACGGAGGGAACCGCAAAGCCCAGCTACCTTGATCACTGGTTGAGCCGCCATCGCCGCTGCTTGCATTCCCCTGTGTATATATTTTTTTTTTTCTATTTAGTTTCAATCTTGTTGTTTCTTTTCAGCACAAATATATATATATACTAAAAATTTTGGAAAACCGGACCTGACGGACGCGATGACGAACCTTTTTTCCTGTCCTCTTAATTAACACCTTTTTTGTGCCGATACAGATATATTCTAACTTCGTTTTAATTTATTTATCTAATTTTAACTTATCGTGAAATTTAAATTTAATAAATTTTAAAAAAATTATCTTCTAATCTTTTTATTTTGTCTTCTAATAATCATTACATATTTTTGGTTTAGCTGTCAATTTGACATAAAGTTAGTTAAAAAAGAGATTCCAATACATTTTAATATTTTAAACAAGCCATGATAACGAGTCTTTATCGGAATAGTGTTGTAATGGAGTATTTGTAACAAATAAAGATAAGTTTAATTTATAATAAGTGATACTAAAATTTCAAATATAGAGAACCGCATTTAACTAATCTAGAGGTTGTCTGCCGCCACTTTGTTTGTCCAAGTCCAAATTAAAAAGTCATGGCTGCTTATTGCGTTCATTATACTATTGTTGTTGTTTTCAAATTTTCATATAGTATTGGGGATTTTTTTCCCAAAGGATATCAAGGCATCAATCATGCCATCAAAGAATATGTCATCATGACATATGTTAAAAATTAAAATTAAATCCAATCAGCCGGAAAATAAAGAAAAACAACTCCATTAACTCTTAAACAATGGGAGGAACTATTGAGAAAATTAAGATTCATTAGAATGAGATGTGAAAAAAGAAAAAAAAAAGATGTGTGAAGATTAAAACATCACACCAAGATGTATAAAGGTTAACCAAATAGATTGATTTTACTCGCGGACTACTCCACCTATAGCCTTAAATTTTGATGAGGATGCTCGACTTTTTTCATGGTATCAGAGATAAACTTTTGCAAGCTTATTTTCTCGTTTGTAAGTCACAAGCCAAACGTTTCTTAGCTCGTTCCTTCACCCATAAGTCTGTTCACACAACTGTTTGCTCTCCAATTTTAGCCACTTGTGTATAGTCTCTGCCTATTACGCTGCTCCGGGGCTCTCTCTTTCAATGATGCACATTGAGCTTCTTGCTTTACTCTCTCCAAGACAACCTTCAGCTTGCTGAGCAACTGCGGGTTCCTTAGAATCAAGCAGATGAGCAACAACAACATATACAATAAAATCAAGCAGATGAGAAACAAAAATAAAAATCAATAAAATAAAAAAATAAAAATGAATACTTATTTAACCTAGAGCGAGGTTATGTTAGAAATATACAATATCCAACATAGATAGTGTAAAGGCTTCCACGAGATTTATAATATTCACGAGCTACTTCACTGATTGTTCTTCGGATTTTGACTTGAATACTCAAACTTTTTCACAAGTTACTATTTCAAAACAAACCAAATTCCTAAACCACTGGCGTGTCTTGTGAAGAATATATTAATGCTCAGGAAGTTTCTGAGTAAAGCTACACCAAATTCCAAAACCATTGGAGTGTCTTGTGAAGAATATATTAATACTCAGAAAGTTTCTGAGTAACGCTACCATTTCAAATGAAACCAAATTCCTAAACCACTGGAGTGTCTAGAAGTAAACTAGTAGTTTTAAATTGCTTAAGCTTCAACAAATTGTCCCTTATCTATTACAGAATCCTCATATCAAATCTCTAAGAACAAAATTAGCCTTGCTTAAAGAGAACTTATCAGTCCATTATTTTTCACATTTGAAGAATGATTATTAAAGAGTGCTTGTCAATTTCATGTCTCAAAGGTAAGTTAATATAAGTGTTATAAAAGCAAGTGAACCAACACAATAGATATTCCCTGTCAAAATTAAATGCAAAGGCTAGAGGCCTGATGGATCAGGATTAGAAGAGCTGAATTTTAAAAAGGTACAAGTGGTACACCAATCAGAGTTTCAGAAACTGCCATAGTAAAAATTCAAATAGAGATAGCAGTATACCTCAGAGCTGTTGACTTTATATTTGGCTGTTGGCCTATCCCAGCTTCTTCATACTGCTGTAGTGAACTATGAGCAGACTGGTTTTGTGCTTAAGTCAAATAAGGCAGATATAACCTGCGATCAATAGCAACAGCACAGACAAAATTAGTAAATCGTGGTACCTATAGGAATTGTCATATTTAAGGAATAACTGTGAAAATTCTAAGCTAAAGACCTCATTTCACCATTGAAGGTTCTGGAAGAAAACTGAATTAGAAAAGAGGAAGAAGAATCGTTTTATTTCATCATCTGATCAGTGTTACAATTGTGCCTTATTTATATACTTACATTTCAGATTCAATCCACCAGAAATACATTCTCTAACTAACTTTGATTCCCTATCCAATTACAGCTAATTATCCTTTTAACCCACTAACTGATTAATCCCATACTAACTACTTCTAAACAGTTATAACCAACAGTGTACAGTAATAACAGAAAATGGGAATTCAACACTCCCCCTCAAGCTGAAGGGTGCAGAATGTTAAGCACACCTAGCTTGCCTAACAAATGCAAGTGTTGAGTATGATTCAACCCTTTTGTTAACAAATCAGCTATTTGTTGTTGTGTGTGCACATACACTGTTTGGATTACACCAGCCTTGACTTTGTCTCGAATGAAGTGGCAATTGATTTCAATGTGTTTGGTCCTTTCATGAAACACAGGGTAGACACATTAAGCTCTTTGAACAGCCCTATCAACCAAGTTACTTCTGCTACAGCTGAAGTCATGCTTCTATACTCAGCTTCAGCTGAGCTTCTAGATACTGTATGTTGCTTCTTTGATTTCCATGACACTATAGACTCTCCAAACTTTACAATATACCCTGTAACTGATCTACTAGTTTTAGGGCAAGCAGCCCAATCTGAATCACACCAACATGTCAATGTTGTGGTAGGTTGAGCCTTCAACCAAATACCTTGGCCAACTGTTCCTTTCAGATACCTCACCACCCTGACAGTTGCTTCCCAATGGGACCTTTTCGGATGTTGCATAAATTGACAAAGTGTCTGAACAGCATAACTGATGTCAGGTCTAGTAATTGTGGCATACATTAACTTGCCTACCAGCCTTTGATAAGCTGAGCAATCTGTTAATACATCATCTCCATGTAATCCAGTAGCCTTATCAAATTCCACTGAGGTCAATCTCAAATTGGATTCTAATGGAGTAGCTGTTGTTTTTGCACCACTTAAATCAAGAACACATAGCACATCTTTGACAGTTTCATTGTCAAACAGAAATATCTCTCCTATGTGTGATATAGTGGCCTTATCACCAGTAGGTAAATTCACCTTGTCATGATGAGGATCAGTTGTGCATCTAATATTTGCTAACAAGTGTTTATCTGCTGTTATATGATGAGAAGCTCCAGAATCTATTATCCATCTATGTGAGCTAGCATTTGTTGAAAAACAATTAGCCATACCTGTCAACTTGGCCTGCTTCATGTCCTTGTTGTCTTTGCCCAGCATATTCATTATTTGCTTGTATTCTCCATCAGTGAATGTATGTCCTTTAGTGACAAAGGCATTATTCACCTCATGACTGGTAGATGCCACTTGAGTTTGATCTGGATGATCTTTTGAAATGTTGTTTGCTAGGTGATTTCCTGTTTGATCTCCAAAGTTGCCATATCCATGATTTCCATGTCCTCCAGAATGAGAATTGGATGGACTTGCCTTTGAGTTGTTAAAACCAGATTTCTTCCTGTTTTTCTAGTCAGCTGGATAGCCAATTGGCTTGTAACAGTTCTCCTTAGTATGTCCAGTGTAGTGACAATATTCACATCTTCATCCTTTGTAATTCTGATTTCCCTGATTATAGCTTTGTCCTCTGTTAACATTCATAGCAATTGTTTCTGGTATTGCATTAGCAGTTACCACACAAGTATTTTGTTGCTGAATCTCATCCTCTATAATCATAGCATAAGCTTGATTAATGGATGGAGTAACACCTTTCAACAAAATCTGTCTCCTAGCCTGCTCATAAGACTCATTCAAACCACTGAGAAACTGAATCAATCTAAGCTGATAGAGATGATCTGCATATTCCTTTGATTTTGGACAAGCACAACTAGGTGAAGGTACAAGTGCATCAAATTCACCCTAGAGATTCTTCAATTTAGTATAGTAAGTCGAGACAGAGTCTGTACCTTGTGATAATGTGTTGATCTCCCTATGCAGTTGATAAATCCTCATTCGATTTACCTTATCAAATCTCTCCTTCAAGTCTTCCCGTATATGCACTGGTAGCATAAACTATTCCACTCAGAAGATCTTCACTAACTGCACTCATCAACCACGATAGAACTATTGCATTACAGGTTTCCCATTGTTCATGCAATTCTTCTCGATACAAAGATCTACTGCAAGCTCCCGTAACAAATCCATATTTCCTCTTCCCTAACAGAGCAATTTGCATTGACCTACTCCAAATTCCATAGTTCTCAGGACCAGTGAGTTTGATGGGAATCAAAGCTGCACCAGAAGCATCTGATGGACCTATATAGAGAGGATCATTCTAATCTATTCTCACGTTCGCCATTGTCGTCTTCTTCGCAACTTTGTTGTATTGAAACAATACTCTGATCTACTAGATAGCAAGCATAACCTGCTCTGATACCATGTGAAAATTCTAAGCTAAAGACCTCATTTCACCATTGAAGGTTCTGGAAGAAAACTGAATTAGAAAAGAGGAAGAAGAATCGTTTTATTTTATCATCTGATCAGTGTTACAATTGTGCCTTATTTATATACTTATATTTCAGATTCAATCCACCAGAAATACATTCTCTAACTAACTTTGATTCCCTATCCAATTACAGCTAATTACCCTTTTAACCCACTAACTGATTAATCCCATACTAACTACTGCTAAACAGTAATAACCAACTGTGTACAGTAATAACAGAAAATGGGAATTCAACAATAACAACATTAAGAAATTTAACTAGCTCGTGATTTAGGAGAAGTAATAGGCATGTCATCAATACCACTTCACCCTAGAGAAACATTTGGATGCTGGAAATGGGATCTTCAAACAAACAACCTGAAGCCAGTGGTTCATAAAAAACTGAACGGTTGTGATAGCTAACAGGTCCAGGTGAAAGAACAATCACAGCCTTATCACAAAAATGAAAAACATTAAATCAAGGCACAGAAACATTACCTGTGCACCAAATAGGTGGATACCTGCACGTTAATGATGGATCCATTTGCTGCTCATAACATCAACATCTCTGAAACTTCAAGCAGCAAGGACTGTATTATAGTGCCTAGCATCTGATGGTCGTGGTTCTTACCTTTAAGATAAGTGATAATATCTGGAAAGACAAAAATTCTGCCTCACTTTTTCTTTCCCAAAATTTCAGCAGGACTGGTTTGCACCAAAGCATAAAGTCGTTAAAAGTAGAAAGCTCTGTACATGGTTACAACCTCTTTCAATCATATCAAGAAAATGCATCATCTTCAAGAAAGTATTGAGCTTTCAGTTTGAAATACGTATCCAACATCCTTCATTGAATCGATGAGTTTAGTTAGCAATTCTTTTATTTCTTCTGACCGACTGTGGGACTGGTCTTTACTGACAAACTTATGTCTGATGTTTTTTATCTCAATCCAACTATAAGCTGCTTCTTTCACCAATCCTCTGTTATCCATGTACCTTCGCAGACTGCGGGCATCATCCCACCTTCCTGCTGCTGCATAGATGTTGGATAACATAATATACCTGGCAGCATTATCAGGTTCCAGCTCAAATAGAGCTTCTGCTGCCCTTCTAGCAAGTTTTAAGTTCCCATGTACCCTGCAAGCACCCAGAAGCGCGCCCCACATTCCAATATTGTTTGTTCCCCAAGGAGCTCCCTTGATTAATTCCGCAGCTTCCCAAAGTCTATTCTTCCGTCCAAGTAAATCAATCAAGATCCCATAGTGATCTAATTGGGGCACTATACCGTATTCCCTCTCCATTGAATGAAGATAGTGGAATCCTTCAGATAGTAAACCACAGTGGCTACAGGCAGATAAAACCCCAAGAAAAGTTACATGATTTGGTTTTGTACCTGCTTCAATCATTTTGTCAAACATGAACAATGACATCTCTCCATTCCCATTTTGAGCGAACCCAATTATTATTGAGTTCCAAGTAACTCGATCCTTCCCATCTAACCTCCCAAACAATGTCATAGCAGATATCATGTCTCCACATTTACAATACATGTCAATCAAAGCATTAACTACAAACACATTATGCAAATCAATTAAACACGTATATCTAAAAATGTGTCCATGAACCTGCTTCCCTTTTTCTATAATAGGTATGTCTGCACAAGCACTTAGAACACTAACATAAGTGGATGCACTGGGCACAATACCTTCTTCCAGCATTTCCTTAAAAATACACAAAGCCTTCTCTCCTTCTCCATTCTGAGCAAACCCCATGATCAAAGCAGTCCAAGCCACCATATTTCTGACTGGCATGTTATCAAAAAGTGAGCACGCATCTTCCAATCTAGATGCACGTATATAAGCAACCAACATCGAAGTCCAGGAGAATACATCAGTCTCGTGCATTTGACAGAAAACAGAATATGAGTACTCAGGTTTGCCACATTTCCCATAAGCATCAATCAGTGCATTGCAAACCACAAGATTAAACCTCACACCAATCACAGTCGCAAACCCATGCAAGTCGCGCAACAACCTCAACACACCCAAACACGCGCAAGCATTTACCACACCAACAACTGTAAACTCGTCAATCAAGAACTCATCCCCACATTGTCTTTGCGTTCTTTTGAAAAATCCCATAGCTTTTCCTGGAAACCCATGATGAGTTAAGCTAGATATAACCGAGTTATAGCTCACAACATTTGGTTCAGGCATTACATCGAGCACCTGGAAGGTTTCCCCAAAAAGACCCTTTTTACAATAAGCTGAGAGTATTGTGTTCCAAGATTGTGCATTCTTGTTTGATACTTCATTAAATGCCTGTTGCGCATATTCTACAGAGCTACATTTAGCATACATGTCAATCAACCGATTGGCGAGGAATGTGTTAAAGTTTAATGCTGTCTTTATCAGCCGTGAATGGATGAGTCTCCCCAGCTTGAGATCATTAGTTCGAATGCATTTTGAAAGGAGGTTCACCAAGTTATGGGAAGTGTCTGAAGATATCGCTTCAATTGGTTGCATTAGAGCAAACAGCAATAAACTCCAATTAAGAAAGAAATTGGATAGATTTTGTTAGAAACTCAAGAGAATTACCAATTAAGCAATACCTAACAAACTGAAACTCGCCATCAATGTTTGATCAAGCTTAATTCACACCGAGTTTTGAGCTTGTTCCTTCCATAGCTAATATGATAAACCAATTGAAAACAGGCCGTTGGATTATACAGATCCGTCAACTATTAACCCAAATCTAATGTACATTTAAAAAATAACAAGAATCATGTTCGGTCTATTTTTGTTAAGAAACTAATTGAACCAATAAAAATATATTTTTTAATTTAGTCATGTCTTAGCCACATCGACAAGATCAAAATTACCTAAAAAGAATAAGGATGTGGATAGAAAATGAATCTTTCGTTCCCAGAATTTAAACTTTGTATGTTGTTAGTTTATATGTTTTTGGCATCATCAACTAAATTAAATTGCAACAATACATAAGTCTTGAAATATTTATACACTAGGTTCCGATGTTTACAAAAATTAGGTAAAAAAATCATTTTTAAAATATTACGTTCAACTATTTAGAGATTTTCTTTAATAAAATATTTAGTACGTATGTACATTATGGACACTGCAATTCACATTTTATACAATGTACAGAAATATTGGAAATTTAGTGAAATTATGTAGGTGTTTAGTTATGAAAATAAAAAAATATATTACTTTATTTGGAATTTTTGAAGTTGGAGTTGTCAAAGAATATTTAGAATTTAAATATATTTTGTCTGAATATGATTTAAACCCTCAATTTCTAAAAATTAGAAAATTTACCCAACTTGACTAGGTTAACTACGTGTACATATATTCATTCGACTTGACACATTTTTTTTGTTGGTGGCGTGAGTTTCTTAAAAAAAATAGACAGAAGGACGAATCTTGCAAGTTGCAACCTTTTGGATAGTGCAAGGATGTTTTTTGTTCACTTAAATACACAGGTTTAAGTCATACTTCATAGATGATTTTAGCCAAAAACTTGATTATCCATGTTCACATTATCTCTTTTGTCACCCTTAATTAAAATTTTCCTCTTAGTTTTATTCCGCAATAAGTATAAAAAAAACTTTTAAAATTTATAATATTTTATTTAAAAGTGGTACAAAGTTATTCCTCGTTAATCTATTTGCCCCAAATACCTCTAATGTCTTATATTATCCTTATCTTTTAGCAACCTCCAATTTAGATCCAATTAATAAATTAAATAGTGAGTGACGCTCATCCAATAGTCAACCTATAATTAATTTAAACTAATCCAAAAATCCACTCATTTCTGAAAAAAAAGAACAACTTTGAATTGTTTGTTTTTGTTTGAACTCCAACCGCCCGTAACATGAAATTCACAAAAAGAAAAAAGATGTTATTCTATCAATAAACAACCAATAATAACATAGATGGGGTATCTTGATTTTTGACACTAGCAATCACCTACATCAAAGACATTTTAAGAAGAAGAAAAAAATGTCATATTGATCCGTATTTTTTATGCAAATTTACTATTCTATTATTCTTGAAAATCAACATATTAAAAGATAAATTATTCTAAATAAACAATATTTTTGCACCTGAACATAAAATGTATCAAATAATTCAAAAATTGTATGATATATTCGCTGGCTACTTCAACTGGAGCGTAGAATTCTCCCTGTTAAGTAACAATGGCCGGTGCTGAGGTAATTATGGTTGTGAAGGCAGAATTTTTTTTAGTTGGAGTTTGATTTGGGGAAAGTCGATTTGATTTGGAAATCAATTGATTTTAAAATAATTTAGGTTAATTATAAACTGATTTTGATAACTTCTTAGCATTTGTATATGAAGTTGTTTGGTAATTCTTCATTTCATTTTACCTGATTCTATTTAATATGAAAATTTAACATAAAAATAAATAATTTTGAAATATGCATTGTAAATAATTATGCCTTCGTGGTTAGGATACTTTTTTTAAAATAGAAATGATATCTCTTACACCTTTATAATTTGAATGGAAAGAAATGATTTTTTTTCAAATTTATTATATGAAAAAAAAATGAAGATACCTTATGTATAAAAATAATTTTTTTAAAAAAAAATATTTCTTAGATGAATTTTAAAGTTAAATTGTTTGTAGTTATAATAAGGTAATATTCTTTTTTAGATAGACTAAAAAGGAAAGGGTGTCACATAGGGATGGAGGGAGTATAACATTAAATAGCTATACAAATATTTCATTAGAGTAAATGAAAAGTTTAGAATGAAATTGTTTACTTTTTAAAAATTTAAATAGATTTAAAAAATGATAATAAACCTTTTTTTAAAACAAAATGAGAAGAAAATTGGGGATGAGAGAAATGGAAGAGTGAGATTATAACTCTGCCAATATTGGGCCTTTTTCTTTTGAAGCAACTTTAACATTCTAAATCCAATAACCAAAAATGATCGATTATTTTAATTTGTTGTAATAGGTAATATATTTAAATTTGTAAATTATAAAGCACATTTTAAGACAGCTAACCTACAGGCTATAATAATGTAAAAATAAAAATCAGTATGTATGTAACACAAACTCAAAGATTAATTAGTAAATGCATACAAAATATTGAGAACTTTTGGGCTGGCCTTCCAACATCCATGCCAAGGTTAGGCAGCCATTTTAAAGAAGAATCTTTTGGCCCCATGAGTTTGAAATGTTTCTTCGTCCAAAATAAAATATCTTAGTGATGAAGACATAAAGTTATGTTTTAGTGGGTTGTCAAAAATGTTAAGGCACACTGTATAAATATATCTTTTAACTTGGTCTGACATCTTACATCGTAATTTACATTTAACAGATATAAGACGCGCATATTTATTTGTTCAATTTTTAAAAAGTTTAAATACCTATTAGTAACACCCAAAATTTGAGGATATAGATGTCAATTGAAGCTAAATTAAATGACACATTAATATATTATATCATTACTCTCATAAATTATTTAATTTTACATATTCAACTACACTTCATATGTAACCCACTTCTTCTTCTTGATAAAATAAAATACTTTACTTTAAATATTAAAGTTAAATACAAAATCAGCATCTTTATTTCTATGTCAAGTAAAAAAAAAGAATAGTCAAAATCTTATTTGAAACTAATTTCTACTCTTCGAGCTTATTTGGATTAATTTATTTTAGATATTTTTTACTCAAAATAACTTTAAATGACTTTGTAATGTTTGAATAAACTAAAAAAATGCTTTGTGCTTTTAAGGACTTGTTTTAATGCTTTTCAAAATTTAAGTTGAAAGTATAAGGAAATCCTTTCCAATAATCTTTTAAAAAATGTGAAAGTTCTTAAATACGTTATGTCAGAACATTCGTTTTAGGTGAACACATTAAGTGGAAGTCTCCATCAATAGATTTAAAACGATTATTCATTAATTTATATCATTGATATATCATAGTTCATCGAACTAGAATATATATATATATATATATATTTCTCTTATATAGAAGAGTGAAGTGGTAGGACGACCAAGGGTAAAAATGTAATTTCATTCTAACAAAAATCTATTAAGAAAGATAGTAAATAATTCTAGAAACATCTTTTTATATATTAAGTGAATTATGATCAAGGATAAAAATGTAATTTCACGCTAACAAAAATCTACCAAGAATGATATCAAGAAAATTAAATAGTTCTAGAAACATCTTTTGTTATTGTTATTACCATTAACTTATTTTGTTATTACTTCACTTTCTTTTCTTTTGTGAGTTATTGTAATATCTATTCATCTCTATTTTACTATTACTTTAATTTAATGCTTAATATTTTTTTCTATTCATTATGCTTATCAAAAATGCCTACTTTAATATAAAAATTCATTATGAATTAATTATTTTCACCTTTATTTTGGCTCTAATTAATATACTTGAAAAGAAATAAGTGTGATAAAAATTAATAATATGTA
>JAJOOF010015566.1:0-27003 GCA_029582545.1 Solanum lignicaule
TTTGGGTATCCTCCTGCATATCATGGCGTGAATGTTCACAATGCTGCTGCACAATCATCCCAAGGACAGGCAGATAATAATCTGAAGTTTATGTTCTTGCTTGTTGGATTTCTTGTATTCCTATATTTGTTTGGTTATTGAATGAACTTTCTCCTTCAGCTGTTGCCCGAATACTGACTTGTAGTAATCATTCTTAATGGTTGTAAATATGTTGAATTTTTGCACTCTGAAGTTGCAACACAAAGATGAACTGATGTGATTAGTGGAATCTTCATTGCAACACGAGAATTGTGGTTCTTGATTGTTCATTAAAGTTTGTTTTTCCATTCCATGTTGGCTGAGAAAATGAGTTAAAATGGTGGTTAGTGTGACAAAAAATATTGCTTGTTCTCTTTTGTGCATCTCTTGTACATTCATGTTGATTGAATGTCATTCAAGTGACAAATTGTCTTTGAAAGATGAAAAAAGACAAAAAGTACTCTCTGCTTAATTACTTGTTTAAGCTACAGTCAATTTGCTATATAGGGGGCTGTCCCCACTATGATTGTTGAGTCTCTAGGACTTAAAGCGTGTAGTGTTAACAAAATGAAAACTTCATGCGTGTATTTATTATATAACAATATGAGTGGAAGGGAGTGAAGTTCAAATTGGTTCTTGAACACAATGACTTTGCTATTGACCCCAGCAGAATTCCAGAGTTTATGATGCAACAATTAATGATATTAGAATGAAGCTGTTATGTGGACGGTGCTAATTTTAGTTTTTCTTATTGCTCTCACCTTGTTAACTCGAACAAACAATCTTAAGATTGGAGGCAGAGAGTGCTTACTTATAGGAGCAACCCACCCCCTCTTGTCGTGACTGTGATTCCTAAGGATTATAGGAAGTTCTTGCAATGCATTATATAATTGTATGAAGGTGGGGTATTTAGTATGAAAAAAACTTGTCAAACTTGGGTCATCAAAAAAGAGATGCTTAATATCTTCAGTGATGGTAGGGCAATAGTAGCAGGTATTATTTGCAATAATTTTGGGATCGAAAAGTAAATCTTGTCATTCGATTTTTTTCATGCTTAACAAGTCATAAAAAAAACGTAATTACTTTTAATTGAGAGCTGCACAAAGCGTATGAAAAATCAAACAACTAGGAATCGCTTGATTTGCTGATAAAGCTATTTCAAAATTATAGTCTTGAAATTATAATTTTTGGTAATTTATTACACCTCTCAAGTGAAACAAATAACATCAAATTTGAGGTATACATTTATCATGAAATTAATTATACCTTCAATCAAATAAAATATAACTTTTATTTCAAATTAATCTTGAAATATTCCACTTTATCTCACAAACCAAACGACCAGCACACTATCTGTTAAAAAGCTATAATTGTAACTTAAAGCACAAACATGTGAAGGGCACATGCAATTTCAATCATCTGTTCATCATCATTAATTGGCCCTAATATATGTTTAAACAACTCAACAAAAGGGACTGATAATTTTCACGTGTGAATATACCTTTTTATCAATAAGTAGCTAATAACATGGATCTAACTTACTGGAACAAAGTGCGTACATTAATTAATATTTGTTCATAAAATAGACTTTCGTGGTTGAGAATTCCATCTTTCTTCTGATCAGTCGATCTCTTCAATTAAAATGTGATATTTTCCCTCAATTGTTTGATTTAAATGGTCATTAACATATATAATAGTCATATACAAATAAAAGCGGAAAAATAAAACGTAGTAGGACATTCAAATTAATTACAATCCTATTTAGATAAGATATCGACCACAATCCTACACTAAGCTAGTATATATTAATATTTATCATTTACTCCGTTGTTCATATAACATACTACCTAAGAATATTGGATTCAATATTCCTCTAAGATGTGATGTTCGAATTCATACTGTAAGTTAGTTAATAGAGGTGAAGTCAGAATTTGAAGTTTATGAGTTTGGAGAAACATACCTATACAGAGAATATCATATGCCAAAATGTGAGAAGAAAAATATAAAATCAAAGAGCACTAAAGATTAAAGCTTAGAAATCGATCTTCTTATATGAACTTATAGACATTCTCTCCTCATGAGCTAACTTTTAAAATTGAGTTATACCCAAAATCCATCCTTACCGAACACAAACATGTGGTTAGATATAGTCATAAATAAATGTATACAAAAGGATAGCAATATATAATTTCATTTTATCACGATCTAAAATCAAAATAATCTAGTTCTACATATGGTTGATACGTTAATAGGGGGCAACATTTAATTAAAAGTGTTTGGTTCACATGGTATGAAAAGGAGATAATACGGCCGACCTTATTAATGACTTACTTTTTTTCATGACTAGTAGTTTCTACTTTCTAGTCATCTTTCTATATATGATGAAAAAAATAAAATATCATAATCAGCAATTGACTTTTTAACCAGATGTTTGGTTGTGTGGATCCCATTGAGAAATAATCACTAATTCAGTGAAAAATTGAAGTTATATGGTGGAAGTGATGTGTTTTTATTCACCTGCCATAACAACTCTATAACTAATAAAGTCTGATGAAATCTTAATTTTACGTAATGTTGAGCGCGCAGCTTTTTCTTTAAACAATTGATATTTGTTGCATTTATGAAAAATATACTTATATTACTTATAAATATGAGTATTCTGCAGGCTATTACACGGTGGGAGTTTATTCAGTGCGCACAACAAAGTGTTCACTGGAAGGACAGAGGTTATGACAGAGGTTATAGCGACTGCGGATTATTATGGGGTTTAAAAAAAAAAAATCATAAGTTTTAAATTCAAAATTTATACACTTTATTCATATTCTGAATTCGACTTTGATGTTGTGGCAGCTACCGTGGACGTGGATGTGGTAACTAAAACAAGATTGATAGGAGTATTTGCTTATCTCTAAAGACAAAGTACATGTAAAGGGCAGCCACATGATACAAACACTTGCGCTTTCTTCTCCCAAATTTTACTACTCCGTCTCATGTATTGGTGGTTTATTAGATTTTTTTTTCGAGAAATGAACAATTTAATTAATTTTTTTAATGTTAAGGATTTAATTGAAAATAATTACAAACTTTAATTTTGAATTTCTAAAATAATTGTTTATTTTTGCTAAAACAATGGTTAAAACGGACAGAGGGAATAACTTGTTATAAGTCAAATATTAGTCTTCTACTTTTTCATGTATTTCCAAATTTTTTTTGTCTAAAACCTGCAACCAACTAAGCTCATTATTGACTTTAAGTTTTATGCACATGATTACATTATTAGTTATAAGCTAATTATACGTAAGTTTGGACAATAATTAAACATTACTCCTATTAAAATGATAGCTTGATAAAGAAAATCATAATTGATAAGTTATCACAGGTTAAAATACATTACTAATATAAAAATAGTTGAACAATATCACTGTATATAACTAATTAAACCATTATTATACTGTTCCGGTCCTTATATTTACTTGATCGAGTTTAAGCTCTCAGCATCATCCAAGGGCAAAGCTATTGGTCCTTCTATAATCTTTACAATATTGTTTATATATATATATATATATATAAAACTCCCTTCGAAAGCTTTTTGAATCTGTCATTCAAGTAGCCCTAAGCCCTATATAAAACTATTATACACAACCAAGTCATCTATGTAAAATAATTACAGCCAATTTGGGATAGGCAGAAACATTGACACTACTAAAAAACAAGAACTTAGGGAAGGATAATTTTGTAGATAAACAATAAACAATTTATGTTAATTTCATTTAGCTATTGATTGGTGATATATATATTTCTGGCAAAAATTCTATGTTAATGCAATTAGCTAAGATTTTTTAACAACAAATTAGTTGAGGATTACTGACAAATTTTGTAACTAATTCCATGTTTTGTTATAGTGCGAGCTTCTGATATTAGTGTTGAGAGTCCGACTAAATTTGAATTTGCATAGGGAAGCACCAATTGGTAGGGTGAACTTGTGATATAATATATACTCCTATATATAAGGAAACTAATGTGGCATCAGTGTTTATGTATAGCTAGCTGCCTCCATAATGCCAAAACTTGGAAGTTTCAACTCCAGCTCCCTCCTTGTAATTTCTCTTTTATGGACCATCTCTTTTTCTGCACACAATATTGGCGCTATCAACAGAAAAAACTTTCATTTCAAAGAAGCCCCAAAATTCTACAATTCCCCAACTTGTCCTTCTCTTCATGACTACTACTACAACTCCTCCACCGACACAAATATTACACAAATTTGCTTTCAAAATGCAGTAAATGTAGCCATGACTCTTGATGCTGCTTATCTTCGAGGTTCAATGGCTGCAATTCTTTCTGTTCTTCAACATTCATCTTGCCCTGAAAATGTTATTTTTCACTTTGTCGCTTCGTCGTCTTCTGCTAACATTGATTATTTGAATCTCAAACTTGCTACTTCTTTTCCTTATCTACATTTCACAATTTATCCCTTCCGAGATTCACCTGTGGCTGGATTGATATCTACTTCGATTCGCGCTGCTTTGGATTGTCCTCTAAATTATGCTCGCAATTATCTACCTGATCTTCTTCCTCAATGTATCCAAAAGGTTCGTTTATACTCATTATTTCAGCTTCAAATTTGAATTTTGAAAAGCAATAAGAGGTTGCTGTAGAAATTCATGAACTTCAAATTCAAAATTCGTTTCTACCTTTATTAGTTATATATCCTAATATATTCGTTATGCACATAGGTTGTGTACCTGGATTCAGATCTTGTTCTTGTAGATGACATTACGAAGCTAGCAGCAACACCGCTAGGTGAAGAAGCAGTTCTAGCAGCACCAGAATATTGCAATGCAAATTTCACAACCTATTTCACTCCTACTTTCTGGTCAAACCCTTCTCTTTCCTTGACTTTCGCGAATCGAAAGCCTTGTTATTTCAATACGGGAGTTATGGTAATTGATCTGGAAAGATGGAGAGACGGAGATTATACTACAAAGATTGTAGAATGGATGGAGCTTCAAAAAAGAATGAGAATTTATGAATTAGGTTCATTACCACCTTTTTTACTTGTTTTTGCTGGAAATATAGCTCCAGTTGATCATAAATGGAACCAACATGGACTTGGAGGTGATAATTTTCGAGGACTTTGTCGGGATTTGCACCCCGGTCCGGTTAGTTTACTGCATTGGAGCGGAAAAGGCAAACCGTGGGTCCGGCTCGATGCGAGCCGGCCTTGCCCGTTAGATGCCCTTTGGGCACCTTATGATCTGTTGCAAACACCTTATGTTCTTGAATCTTAAGGTATTTTAATTTTTCGCTACCTACATTAAATTTAACTTATATATATCGATAATATTTTAATTGGTATACTTGTATTTGTAGAAGTTGAAGCACAAGAGAGAGTAGAGATCTGTGTACTAGTTCATAAGGAGATCCTCCTCAATTGTGTTGTGTAACATGTACAGTAAGATTTAGTTTTCATGTCTAAGGTAACGGCTGTTTCTTGTATATTATTGGAGTATTACACTTCGAACTTTTACTGTGCACTACTTATTAAGGGATTATGGCGCAGTATATATTAGAGAAAATAATGTATGTATTAGTGGTGATACTATTTTATCTTTTATTTGGTAGTGCTTTCAACCTATGTATAATCAGTACATGTACTAGTTATAAAAAGTGTATAATTAATACATAGTAAATCATGATATTAGTAATACTAGAAGAATTATTAATAGATGGATAAGTGTGATTAAAGACATTTTTTCTTAATACGCTAAATCAACGTAACTAATACCCTAATCTTATACTCCCTCCGTTTCATTTTATATGTCATCCCTTTCTATAAATAGTTGGACCACAATACTTGTAATTTTATAAAATTTATGCATAAATTACCATATTTTGCCTATTATACTCTTGATAGAATAGTTAATTAATCTAGTCATTTATTAATAAAGTTGACTTAAAAAAACATTAAATAAGGGTAGAAGGGTAAAGTTCCATCATTTCTTAATGCAAGTGCAAAGTAAAAAAGTGACATATAAAATGGGACGGAGGGAGTAAGAATTTACCCTTTTTAGCTTTAGTTTCTATCAACATGAGTTAATCTGATGAGCACCTTTATTAATTAACTTGTAAACTCTCTTCCTTTTGTTCAAATAACGCGAACTTTTCTTTTCTATATACGCAGTGTAAAAAAAAATTAAATTATCTAAAAGATTTATACACTTATGATCATAAAAATGAAATTAATAATCTGAAAAAGAAAAAGGAATAATTACCCTGACGTGGTTTCATATCATACGCATGAAATGTAAAGGAAAAGATCAGGTGGGAAAGAAAAAAAGGGAAAGGAAAATTACTATAAAAAGAGGACCGGATTTAAATTTTATGAATTTCAAATTCTAAAATAACGCTATATTCATTATTAATAACATTTGAGTGATGAACTTATATTATTATATATTTAATATAAATATATAATTTAAACTAAAATTATTAAGTTCTATCGAATCAGTAATTCAACTAATTCTAACTTGTCAAGTGTCGGTAGAGTTTTTTACAACATGGAGAAAACATGCAGCTTAGCAAAGACACGCATCTGCTCAGTCTTTGGTGTAGGAAGACAACAAAAGGAGACCAATCATGTGGCACTTGGGTCCTACTAATTAAATTAATTTACTCCCACTTTTTCTTAGCCTAAGATTAAGTTAATTTGATCATGATACAATATATACATTTTTCTACTTAATTTTTAATGTAATAAAAGTGAATAATGATGAATGTATTATTTTATAACAATATGAATTGATTACGTAATTTGATACTATTATTTAGTTATATATCATAAGAATTTATTGACACAATTTTTTTTTTATTTGTTATAGCGATACTCCATAATTGAGGTAACTATTTTCAAAAGAGGAGAGAAACTAAAGTCCTCTATTCCCTTTATCTTTTGACTAAGAGTCGATCTGTTATTGTCAATGGATCCATCATAAATGGAAGTGGGCATTGAAATAGACTCTATGCAATGCGAATATGAATTAGTAAATTAAAACATGTATGTTCTAAAAATAAAATGATTAAAAAAGAGAAGCTAAGAGTTGGAGGCTAGGCAAATGGTCCAATTTCTCTTATGCCGCATCTTCAAAAGACATTACTCACTTCATCTTTAGGTCTTTTTCTGTATGTCATATTTTTACATATTTATTAAAAAACTTATTTAATAATATAAATCATAACGGTCAACATGAGAGGGTTATTCAGATGATAAACACCCTTCATACATATTTAACCTGGATTCAAATAAACACCCTCCATACACATTTAACCTGGACCATCAAAACAATAAAACATCATTTGATTAAATTTTACCCAATAATCTATTTTTACTTTGTCACCAATGACCAGGAAAGAAAGCAACATAAGTCTTCGGGCATTGCTTAGACTAAGTCACATTTGGGACGAGTATTAATAAGACTAGTCAAACGTTTTTAAAATATTGCAAGTAAATTACTTATGAAATAAGGAGAACTTTTATGCCTGTAGTAAAAAGTGAAAATTTTAGAAATAATGGTAGTTTAAGGCCTAAATTATCAAATATAACGATAGTTTAGCTAATTATGATTTAAAGCTATTATTTGGAGTTGTATATGTTCACTTTAATTTGCATCTGTTGTATCTGTTCACTTTATGTTGAATACATTATATTTATTCTCTCAATCTAGTTATATTTATTTGGAACAATGATAATAATATCTTAAATTACTCAAACGACATATCATCAAATTATCAGAATACAGATGATAACAATATATAATAGCATTCCAAAATAAAAATTTGTTTGTCTTAGAAGCACATCAAGACATTTCTCGAAGATAGTTGAAATCTTTCCTATGAACAAATAAAAGAATAAAGGAGTTTGATCTCAAGTTATCCCATATAGGAAATCACTCGCCCAATCAACTTAGTCAATCCTTGCGAGTACATGTAGTGTATTGTAAGTCAAATTAATTCGTTGAATTATTTAAACACCTAGTAACATCACGACGCATTTGTTGCGTTATTTATTGACTATAGAACTTTGCAATTCTTGAAGCCAGTGTATGTATGGTTATTCGCACTTGATATTTTACAATTTGTATATATAAAATATATGAGTTCATTAATGCATGTTTTACTTAATCATGGTTAATTATTCAAACATATGCTCAATTTAATTTGTAACCACTAAGATAAACTTTCTATAAGTTGTAAATTGTGGTTAAGCATGAAATATATATTTGATCAGATTTTGGATCTATAACTCTTATAACCTCTTTTATTTATTTACGATATTAGATTCATCTCCCTTATCCTTATTATTTTGGTAAATGATTCTATTACTATATTTATCATTTATTATAAATATAAAAATCAAAAGTTGACGAATTTATCCTTATTAAGATACTTTTAAATTTAATAAATGATTTAGAATAAAAGCATAATAAGTAGAAAAGGGCTTCTTGGGACTTGAGTACTTTATGAATCTGAGATTGTTCAGGTGAAATTAAGCATTGCCAGAGAAGCAGTACTTACGGAACAAATGAAAGATAATAGGGTGAGGAAAGCCACTAAATTAAAGGTTTCACTCGTTCAATCTTATGCTCGTTTAGTGGACAATAATAAGTGGAGTGTATATGTTCATTTGAAGATAGAGGGTGAATATTGTTGGGTTCGAAAGTGAATATGACGTCATGCGAAAGTTTATAATTACAAATCATGTTTGTGATAAATCAGATTGACAAATAAAAATATACTAAAAGACATAATATTATTATATGATATGACCAATTGACCTACATAATTAAAAACTAATAAAAAGACATTAAAATCGTAGAGAGAAAATCTCCCCACAAACAAAACTCTTAAATGTCTACATTGTGGATGTTATTGTGTTATGCTATGAGAATAGGGATCTTCAATTTATAAATCTCCAAACTTTTCCTCTAAGGAAAGAATAAACCAAATATGGAAGAAAATTATATTTTCCTTTCAGAAAAAGTTCAAGAATTTATGGTAATACTTTGATTTTTCTTTAAGGAAAAAAATAAACTTCAAATAAGGAAATAAAATCAGGGCAAAACCCTAACAAGTACTGCATGAGCTCGTAAGTAAATGCATATATAGCTCATTTTAGTTACTGAATTTGCATTTTAATATTTTTACATATCTAATTGATTTTGTAATACAAATACATAATTAAGCAAAAGCTACTGAATTTATTTAAATTTGTACCTGATAATATAGCTCTAACCTGAGAATAACAGGCTATGTATAAAGGCGAGCAACCTTATAGCAATAGCAAACGACCTACTTATAGCCTATCAACAAGTCAAACAATATTGATAGGGGTGTCTTGCCTAACAGAATTAGCCCAACATAACAATAATGGGCAGACTAAAAATTTACACCGTCATTGCATGTTTGTTTTGTGCACTGGCATAACAAAATTCGCATTGACTTGCTCAGATGAGTTGCTCTTGGCTTTGTAAGCATATTTAGGTGATTATGTTTTACCTTTTCACTATGTAGGCAACTTTGGAAATTTATGGAGATCTATCTTTGGTAAAGATTTGTTACGTGTGTGTTTTCTTGGATGCTACTTAGAATAGAAATAATTTTCTAAAATAAATAAAGAGTTATTTACAGATTATTGAAAGTCTCGTTTGATCTGACTTGATATGAATTTAGATCTCTAACTTGAGAATGTGAATAAGGACATTCTAATCGATCCGACCGGCTATCATTTTAGTTTGATTGAAATGCGAAAAGCATTAATTCGTTTTTCTCAGTTGGTGTACTATGGTGAGGAGAATCCCCAACCCCTTCATTAGCTACTGCTTTCCCTTTTTTCAATCTATACCATATCCTCCATTAGTTTTTCGCCAATGCCTTTTAGCTTTCATTTAACTACTACTTTTTTCTTCCTCTACACCTTATAAGAGTAGTTAGTATGCCTACTCTATCCTTTTACAAAATAAATGTTGTAGGGAAAGTTATTGGAAAGGAGGGACTTCACTAAAGATGGTTTATCTGTGCGTAAAAAAGGGTCTTTTTCATTTTTCCTTGTATTGTTTGACTAGCTACACTTTGTAAGTAAGGAAAGGCATAGACAAAAGTGGAGGTTGATGTGATCCCTTAATATTGGACAAGAAATTGAAAGAAAAATAGAGTTTGCCTAAAGAACAAAGAGGAGAATTGTTCTTGAACAGCTCACACTCAAAGAGTTCTAAAGAACTACATTTAATTACTTTATGCAGTACTTCAAATTGAGCTAAAAGAAATTCATTCTAATAGGGTCGTAACAATACTCCCCATCAAACCATCCTTGTCCTCAAGGATGAAATTGAGGAAATTGTTGGCAAAAAGTATGATGATCTTCCCTGATATTATCTTTCTCTAGAGCATTGAACCACTTGATAAGCCATTAAGAAACAATTTCATTCTTCTAAACCATTCGATGGCATCAGGAACCAAAAGAACATGGCCTGAAGAAGAGTGCCCAACAGGTAGAATGACTGAAGTAGGATGAAAGTCAATTTTCTTCGGGAAATATGAAATGTGGGGTGAACCTCGGAATCTGTTGGCAATGCCAAGGTGTAAGCCACTTTGCCCACATATCCACAATTTGTAAAGGGCTAAAAAATTTAGCGAAGAGCTCCTGAAAAGTGTGAGATTTAATGAAAAGTTGTCTGTAAGACTAGAGTTTCACATAAATTCAATCACCAACATTGTAAGTTTTGTTCGTCCTTCCCTTATCAGCTTAGAACTTCATTCGATTATGAGTCTTGTGTCATGGCCCACCACTTAATTGTCCAAATTAGGCATAATATAAGGGGGAAGAATCTAGAGTCTTAGAGAAGTACTTTAGAATATCCTGGAAGAGTTCTTGAAAGACTTTAGAATTCTCTAGGCCTGTAATGAATTCTAGACCAAATTGTAAATATATAAGTACTTGTGTAGTAATTCAAAATTTGATCTGCTAGAATTCAAAATTTGTTTACACTTCCAAGATTAACTCCTACTTATACAAAGAGATGGTCCCCAAAGTTAGTTGTAATTAACTCAACTAACTTTCCTTCTTTACAGACTAACAAACTAGTTTTAGAATTTGCTGATCACATGACTCATTCACTACATATAACTACTTTATACCGTACTTTGAATTGAGCTAAAACAAATTTATTCTAATAGGGTTGTAACAATATTCCCCTATCAAACCATCTTTGTACTCAAGGATGAAATTGAGGAAACTTAGAATAAAATAAGATAATCGTCCCAAGTACAATCTTCTTCCTCCATACCATTGAACTACTTGATAAGACATTGAGAGACAATCCTACCATTCTTCTATCTAACATGGCCTCAGGAACTAAAGAACAAATAAGAGAATTATTCTTGAACAGCTCACTCGAGAACTCAAAGAGTTCTAAAGAAATTCAAAAAGAAAAGGAAGAAGAGAGTTCATTGATCCACTAGAATTAAAAAAAATTACACTTTGATGATTAAATTCTACTATCCCAAAGTTAGGTGTAACTAACTTTTCTTCCTAACAAACTAGTTGTATAGAATGTGCTAATGATGTAACTCTTTCACTACATTTAACTATTTTATACACTAAAAGAAATTCATTCTAAAAATACTCCCCCATCTAACCATACTTGTCCTCAAGGATGAAATTAAGGAAACTACTGCAAAAAGCATGATATTTTCCTAAGTACTATCTTCCTCTAGAGCATTGGTCCACTTGTTAAGCCATTGAGAAACAGTCATGCCATTCTTTTGAACAATTCTTCTATCTAAGATGACCTCATGAACTAAAAGAATATGGTCTGAAGAGGAGTGCACAATAGATAGAATGACTGAAGTAGGATGAGAGTCAATCTTCTTCTTTAGCTGGGAAATATGAAACGTGAGGTGGATCTTGGAATCTGCTAGCAATGCCAAGGTGTAATCCACTTTGCAGTAGCCACAATCTGGAAAGGGCCAAAGAATTTAGCGGAGAGCTCCTGAAAAGTCTATTTGTCAAAGATTTAAGGGAAAGTTGTCTGTAAGGCTGGAGTTTCACATAAATCTAATCACCGACATTATAAGTTTTGTATGTCCTTCCCTTGTCAGCTTGGGACTTCATTCGACTCCGAGCCTTGGTCAAACAAGCTTTGAAGGCCCTCAAGGTGGCTTTTCGAGATAACCTGACTCTGATATCACTGATGTTGTTGACTCCCAATTTTGGCCCTCCACAATATAAATTAATCATTGAGTTTCTTCAATTTCAAGCGATTTAAAATAATTAGTTTTAGAAATTTACAAAATAAATAATAAGTAAATAAATATAGTTTGCAAGTTATTTTAAATAGTTGTGTCATTTTTATAATTTTTAAATAATATATGTGTTTTATAATTATGTATATAATTAATATAATTTAAGAATATTCGAAAATCATCTCAAAAAAGATTTTTGCTTTAATTAAGTATTTGTTTGATTAGTTTAAGTTATGTTTATATCTTTGAGTAAATTTGTTTACAAGTAAATTGATTATTTTGTTTCATTAAGATTAAGAAGCTCATTAATTCATTTATATTAATTCATCTTATTTAGTTATTAGCCAAATCTCCTAAACCCATCAAACAAACCAATTTTGGACCTTTTTTTTTGCAATTCCAGCAGCCCAACTCTAATTTTAGCAGCCCAATTTTATGCCAATTTCCTCATACATTCCAGCCCACAATTTCAATTCCAAAAAAAAAAAAAAAAAACCCATCAGATACAACACAACAACAATACCAAACGACCCCACTTCGCCTCTTCTTCTTCTCCACGTGAGAACAGCGACCAAAAGGAAACCCAGAAGTTGCGTCCAACAGCGTACGCGACCCCACTACCCCACTATCGTCTTCTTCACGCGAAAATCTCACCAAATCGAGGAAATCTGGCAACCTTATCTCTTAAGAAGAATTTGAATTTCGAATGGAAATCCATTCAAAATTGCATCAGATTTCCCCCCTAATCTGTCCTAGTTCTTCTCCTATAAATACCGGTTGTCTTCACGGAGAAAAGAGGAGGAGAAAAGAGAAAAAAAAAAAGGACAGAAGAGTATACATTCGAAGTAAGAACCTCCCTTAGTTACGGAAAAATACAATAAGAAAACTACAAAGCTATACAAGGTCACAAACCCAAATACATCGATATCAGTTTCTATTTTTCCTCTGTTCGCTGCTACTGGAATTCGTTGGGATTCTTGGAATTTCTTTTGTGGTTGTGGAAAGCTCTCGCTCAACTCGTTGTCTCAGTCGCTGCCCCCGAAAAGGTAACGCCTCCTCCTTTATAATATTCTTCCCGTCTTTTGTATTTCGACATGTTGTTTCCAGCATTTCAAGGTTTATGATGTTGATTATTTTACAGTGAGCTCTTTGTTCATCATTTTGAGTTTTAGTCCTGTTTTTCCTCTATTCTGAGTTTCTTTTTTTTTTTTCTTTTCATGATTTTGGTCTAGCTGAGTCCTATTTGAGCCATGATTTTGAGTCGAGTTCCTGTCATAGACTGATTTGAATGCATTTAGTTTGGTTGTTGATTGTTTACATCTTGCTCTATGATGGAAGATTTTTCTTCTTCTTATTGAAATGGGTTACTGTCTCCATTCTCTTGGTCTCCAGAAGTGTGTATCGATTAGTTTCAAATGGTTCCACTTGCCTTAGTATATTCTTATTTGTTATGAATATACATTAGTAACTAGTGTTCGATGTCATGTTGTGTAATCTTTTACCTTAAGCTAAATGTGGGAATCGCGATAGTTGTTTAAACTCGTTTTCGTATCTTTACTATTCTCCGTTTTCAATTCTTTTTTACTTGAATGTTGCCAGACCTATTTAATGTTGTTCCTAGGCTGCTCTACCTTCCAGTGATAGGTCTTCCAACTGTTTATCCAAGGCGATTTTGTCTTCGAGTATATGTAAGAGTTTTAGGGTCCATTATCATAATAGTTGAGAAAGATTTGCTATTCTTTTAGCTCGAGTTTGGTTAGTATTTAGTATGAATGTCTAAATTGGTTACACCTCTTATTTCAAAGATGTGATTTCCTTGTCATCATAGCATGAGTGAATTGTATAATTTTGCATAAGCATTTTAATACCAATTTTTGTCTCCAATGACTTTTAATTACTTGATTCCTAAATATATGAAGAAGCCGAGTCGTGCTTTTTTTTATCTGCCAATGTCTCTTTTTGTTAAGATTATCATTGGCTTCTTAAGTGCTTTTTTTTTCTTTCTTAAATATAGCTTGTTGTTTATTGTTTCTTTAAGGAATAATGTGATTGGATTTGATTTGCCCATAATTTGTTAAAGTTTAATCATGTTTGTAAACAAAAATTTTCTCATCTGGTAAGTTAATGCTCATTTTAGTTAGGCCTTAGAATGTTGTTACAGTCGATTGCCAATATATATATATATATTTTATTTTATTTTAAATTTGAATTGGTTTGTTAATTCCCTTCCTTTTCTCTGGTTGCATGTGACATCGTCCGAGTCCATTGTGGACTCTCTTTCCCTTTTGCATTTCGGGTTGTTCGGAACCCCAAACCCTTTATCGAGTCGACTTTGACGTGGAAAAGATAAGAGAAGACGGATATGGCAAGATGAAACAAATATGCAGGTCTTCGAAAGCAAGAAATACATGAAAAAAGCTGATATACATGCCGATATACACTGATATACATCAGCTGTATACCAAAAACGGGTTTTGGTTAAACCCCAAAAAAGTAGCAACGAATTTGGCCCAAGAAAGGCCCAAATTCAACTTCTCTCCGTTACTCTTAAATTATTTAATTATAATTATTTATTGTTTGTTGTTTATTAACTCTAACTTTAGAATTGTTAATTAACTTAATCGAATTCCCCAAAAGACAAACTATTTCTCCGTGTTGTTTCTAACAAATCTCATTTTATCAACTCTTGCATTATAATTTATAGTCTTTAGTCAAAACTTTTTTTTTATTTAGTTTGAAATAGTTTTTTTTCATAAACCAAAAAATGACTCAAATAGAAGCCAACTAATTTAGTTCCGTTAAATTCTAATTACTTGTCTCTAAGTCAAAATTTTCAATTAAGGTACCATTTTCTTAAAAAATAAAAATTGCTATTTGTTTAACTATTTTCTCAAAGTTAATCTAATAATGTAAATTATTATTATAAAATACTTGCTTAGTCGTTTTCTCAAGAAGGTTAGCCAAAACTTTTATTAGTCAGTTAATTTAAAATGATTCTCATACTTTAATTTATTAAA
The DNA here is from genome assembly GCA_029582545.1 of Solanum lignicaule. Classification (NCBI taxonomy): domain Eukaryota; kingdom Viridiplantae; phylum Streptophyta; class Magnoliopsida; order Solanales; family Solanaceae; genus Solanum; species Solanum lignicaule. The sequence continues at coordinate 15,336 of JAJOOF010015566.1, forward strand.
TTGTTTTAAATTATTATTTCAAAATAAATTAAATAAATTCTAGTCAATCTAGCTTCTTTGTTAAAATTTTATTCACTTGCATTTAATCCAAATATTTTATTTTGGATCCCTTTTCTCTAAAAATAGAAATAAAGTAAAATGTGTCATTTATTTAACTTTTTTTTTTTTTTAGTTAACCAAATATTGTAAGTATTATTCTTATGTTAAATCATTTTTCTAAAAAGAGTCAAAATACATTTTTAGTCAAGTCGCAGGTCAACCGCATGTTAGCGGGCACTTCAAATGCTTAAACCCTTCTCGAAGTGTAAATTGAACCCCGAACCTTCTTTGGTATTTTCAAATGATTTTTTCTGTTTAAATCTTTGAAAATTATAAGTTTTCTTAATTTCTTTAAAAAATTAAGTGGCGACTCTTTTCTAAGTATTTCTCGAATTGTTTTATACTTAGAACATTTCAAAAGGTGATTTTTCTAAAGGTTAGGAAAATTACGACGCAACAGATGTGATCCCTTAATATCGGACAAGAAATTGAAAGAGAAACAGAGTTTGCGTAAAGAACAAATAGGAGAATTGTTCTTGAACAGCTCATTCGAGAACTCAAAGAGTTCTGAAGAAATTTATAAAGAAAAGGAAGAAAAAGTTTATTGATCTGCTAGAGATGGTTCCCAAAGGTAGTTGTTATTAACTTTCCTTCTTAACAGACTAGTTCTAGAATGTGCTAATCACGTGACTCCTTCACTACATTTAACTACTTCATACCGTACTTCGAATTGAGTTAAAAGAAATTCACTCTAATACGACCGTAACAGAGGTCAAGCTATGTGCACAAAGAGGTAAGTACAGACGGATGCATAAAATTAAAGAACTTGTTTACAAAATAAACAAGTACTCGTCTGGATCTTAAATATAAATAAGAACGAGTTTGCAGTGTCTTTTCAGAAAAAAATTTCTGTTTTTCTTTTGAGAGGACGAAAGAAATACAGGTCAAATTGCACTCCTCTTATTTCAAAGTTGAGAAAAACATCCAATACAAGAATTTACAATAGCAACTGCTTTAGCTGCAAGAGAAATACAAGGAAAAACTGGACACAAGAACTCAAATTTGCAATATATTCTGGAGATCAGCTTATTTATCGTTCCTGTGGCTTTACAATCCAGAATATGTTACAAATTTGAGATGAACTGACAAAAGTTCTTGAACTATATTACGCTCCATCTTTAACTCAACGTGCTATTACCGGACTAACAATCTGGACAATCTCCTCAGCTTCACCTGAAGTCCAAGACGGTCCATACATTTCAAAAGATGATTGAGCAAGAAAACAGAGGTTGAAGACAATATCTGTCATCTTAGGCCTCTCTGCTGATTGCTCCGAAGTGCATGCTGTCGCCAAGGCAGCCAAGTTTAGAGCATCATCAATAGGGTAAAAGCTCAACTTTGGATCCATCCATTTTCTAAACTTCTCCTCTCTGTTCTCTTCAACTTCCAAGATTCCACTAATTTCTCTGCACATGATCAGAGTCTCATCATTATAATCTTTTGATTCCATTGCTTTCTTCCCTGAAAGCAACTCCAACAGAACAATCCCAAAAGCAAACACGTCAACTTTCAGCATCATTGAGTTGGTGGCATGTCTGGCTGTAGAGAAACCTGCAATTTTGGCTTTAAACCTTGAATCAAGAAGTATGCTACACGTTCGGATGTCCCCGTGAACTATACTAGGTTGAGTATGTTCATGCAGGTATTGCAGAGCATTTGCAACATCCAAGGCTATGTGTAATCTTCGACTCCAACCAAGTGATGCCACTAAGACAGAGGCAGAAGAAGATGATGATAATCCGGGAAACAACCATTGATCCAGTGAGCCATTTTCAGCATATTCATAAACTAAAAAGGAATTCCCACGATCGTCTGATGAAACGCCCATTAGTTTCACTAGATTTGCGTGATGTAGTTTTTGAAGTATTGTCATTTCCTCCGAGGCTTGTTTTGTTTTCTTGACTGCTACAACTTGGTCGTTCATTGTAGCCTTGTACACTGATCCTCCTATCCTGTATCTCTCACTGAGGTCGACAGTTGCCTCCATGATGATCTTCAGGTCATATATTATTGGCTTTCCAATGTAGCCAGAAACTCCAGGAAGAAGCTTATCTTGAATGTTCTTATGGTCCGTAATTTCACCTTCTGAGGCTTTCTTGGTATGAAAGAGATCAGAAGTTTCAAGAGTAGAAGAGTTATGGGCTAAGTTAGCCCTCCTCTTCTCGTCTAGATGACGCATGTATACCATCAAGCAAAATGAAAAAACTGCAAGCAACCCCATAATACTTAAAACAGTAATTACTATCCATCCATGTTTGGATTTTCTACTGCTTGCAGAAGAGGGGTAAGATTGCAGAATAATAGGAAGTTTTATTGGTATCAAGACAGGAGAATATATTGCAGCAGTGAAATTTCTGTAATTGTTGGCAGCCAGAATGTCAGCTGCAGATGCTCCAAACATATTGCTTATAGGCAACACATCATCCCAAGGCTGCCAAACATAAGTGACCAGGTACTGAAGTCCCTTTTCGAGATCAGAGTGTGTGGGGCATTTACAAAACAAAGAAAAAACAGCTTCTGCGCCAATTGTCAAGTTGGTTGGATCTAGTGTTGGATTCATATTTTGCACCACGTGATAATTAGTAAGGTTCTCAAAAGCTCCTATTGAAACTGAATAAAAGCTGTCGCCTTTCTTGATCTGATAGGTGACATTGGAGAAATAATGAGAACTATTGCAGTAGCATTTAACGGGTGCAAGTAAAAGCTGGTCAGGGAATAGCTCGGTATCCTCTGAGGCTAGTCCTGTGGCCGTAGCTATACTTAAACGACTGACTTCAAGAAGATCAGATATACTTCCGACATCTAAATAGTTTGGTGGACGGGCACGATATGAAATAAAAGTATCACAAGAAAAGGAAGAGTTAAACGAGCATGAAAAGTCTGTGTCTGTGCTAGATGGTTGAGCAGTTACGTTGGAGGACGAAAGTATGAGAAAGAGGAAAAAGTTGTAAAACAAAGAGACAAGAGGAACTACCATTGATGCAAAGCTTAGATAGCAAGACAACAGCTAGTAAGTTATATTTGTTAGCATGAGCAAGAGTGAATTTAGGAATTTATTTAACTTTAATGTGAAAGCTACAAAAATTCTAAAAGTTTGGAAGGATAGGAAAAAAAGAATATCTAGGAGGCCTTGTCTGTAGCTTTGTCTGTGAGATACCCTCTTGTCTTCTCTGCCTACTCTAAATAATTTAAGCAGCTGTCTCTGTCTTTATGCAACAATGCTTTATAAAATATTCTCAATAAGCAAAAGGAAATCATTTGAATATATAATCCTTACTTTCTCCTTGACTATGACATTCCCTTTCAGTTCTTTCCTAGGGAAGCTCCAGCAAATAGATTAATACTAGAACCAAATCTAGACGGCACGGATTCCTTCTTCCTACCAAAGTTCATAAAGTAAACAACAGAGAATAAAAAAGTAGAGATACCAGTGAATTCTCAGAGGTGGTTGTCAATAGTTATATGCTTAACACATGCAAGCGAGCTTGTGTCACTCTCTTATCTTAGGAGAAAGAGACCTAATAAAGTAGGAAAAAATTACAATTGTCAGTTTCATAGAGACAATCCTGGCATACTTTGGCATGAAGAACAATATTTTTCAGGGGATATTTTCCAGAAAATAAGTCATCTTCTAGGGTCTGATTGCCAGAAAATATTTTCCAAGGAAAACATTTTTCACTTGAGAAGGAAAATGACTTCCCTCACCTTCGCAATTATCTCAACTATGAAACTTCATATCATTGATTTAACAAACATTTAGATGTTATTATCAATCTTCAATGTTCAAAAATATTATCAAAACAACTTCGTTATGCTAATAATTATGAATATTTTATTTTAAAAAATCAGAAAATATTTTCCACTCTCCACCCAACACCAGAAACCTATCCAGGAAAATGACTTATGTCATACCAAACACACCCTCGGTGTTTCTAGTTTTATTCTCTTTCAAGACCAAGTGAAGTGTTCTCTCCTTACAACTGAAACGAACAGAGCTGCTTAGTTTTTCCATGATAACAATTTTAAGAATTTCTTAAAACCTATATTATGTGGAAATAAAGTCAAAGCCTAAGAAAATCCTTAATGACATTGCAAAAACTATAGTTGAAGTCTTAAGAGGCAGAAAATTGAACATCCAATCATGTGTGGACATTGGTCCTGGGATGAACAAGCAAAAATCATAGAGCAGGTGAACAAGCACCAGTTCCACCCCCCATAAAACATAAATCATGAGTATATCTTGTTTACAAAGTGCACAGATACCACATAGAAGCTAAACCCTAGCAAATGAGTGAACTTGCAATATCACCACCTTATATCAGTAAAACAGCTGCATTGCTGACAACTACGACATTTACTCCGTTGCCAAGTAAAAGTCAGTTACTCATTTGCAATTTTAAGCAACAATATTACAGAGATCAACATAATCAAAATGCTATGGACATGTAACCAGACCTCCTTGATGAGAGTTAAGTTAATGATGTTGACCTGAAATATGGAGGCGGACATTTGCTAATTTGCAGTAAGTCTCTTTCTCGGATCTATTCTTCATCACACTGTTGGAACTGGAAAAGCATTACAGCTAAATATCCCGATCAGTGACATAGTCCTTCAACTACAAGTTGACTGGAAATTATTGGAATAAATGTTACAGACTCTTGAAGTTGATGATGTTGACCTGATGTATGGAGATGTTGACCTGAAATATGGAGGAGGCCATTTGCAGTAAGTCTCTTTCTCGGATCTATTCTTCATCACACTGTTGGAACTGGAAAAGCATTACAGCTCTATATCCCGATCAATGACATAGTCTTTCAACTACAAGTTGACTGGAAACTATTGGAATAAATGTTACAGACCCTTGAAAGATCAGTAGAGCTCACTGTAAACATCTGTCCAGGTGAAGCAAGGGGAAGAGCATCACTTATTTCCTCAGTTCTCTCTTCTACAGAAGCAGCTTCTAGGAGCTTGCCTTCCTTCCAGAGACTCTTGACAAGCAATTGTTTGGTATGAGCATCAGGCAACAACCCAGAGTTCCTCATGTCTTCAAAAACCCTGAGTGCAAGAGCAGCTCTTTCACATTTGCAATAAGCATGTATGAGAACTTTATACATATAAGCATCAGGCTCTATACCGCTCTGCCTGACCATCCCAAAAAGCCTCTGTACAGTTTTTATATCTCCGTGAAGAGCAAAATGGTTCATTAGTCCAGAATATGTTTGTGAATCTGGAACAATTCCTAGTAAACTCATTTCTTCGAGAATATCCAAGGCGTCTGAATTCATTTTACATTTTATCAATGTCCTTAGCAGAGATGAGTACAGAAGCAACTGACTGCTTTTAGATATTGGACCACAGATCGTTTTAATGCTTTTGAAAACCCTAAGGGCGGGATCACCATAACGAGAAATCCCATAGAAATCTATAATTAACCGTATCGTGCTGAATGACAATTGAATGCCCTCTCTTTCAACCTTAGACAAAAGTTGATCAACCAAGTCGACACATCCTTGGCGAGCTAATTTGGTTATCATTCTTGAAATTGTGTATATATCATGAATGAATCCTGGCTGACAAGAAACCCAGCAGAAGAACTGCCAAGCTGTTTCTGCTGACTTGAAGCTCCTGATCATCTTGCACACCAACCTAGTCGTCCAAACTAAATTTGCATCCTCCAGTGCTGACACCTCCTCAACGCCCCAGTTCTGCAAAGCATTAGCTAAAGAAGCTGGATCCAACCATGGTTTCAGGTGAGGTTGATCCACAGCATTAGTATTGTTACCGTCAATCTCTTCATCTTCATCATCACTGTCGTCTTCACTACTGTCCATAGAGTAACCAATCATCTTAATCCTCCCATCCGATAACATGTCCCTTAGCAATTCATTTGTCTCAGCATCATAACCAGCACTCTGCATCTGCTGCAATGACCATAGCATAGCTCGAACAGGCAATATTCCATCACTCCTCATCTGATCAAGCAAGACTTTGACGACATCCAACTGATTGGCAATAGTGAATGCTTCCACTAGAACAGAATACTGCTTTAATGTACGTTTGATCCGAACATGAGGCAACATATGGAAAAGCTCGATGGCTGAATCCAACTTTCTAATTCTAACAAGATGCTCAATTATAATAGTGTATGTCCTACAATTAGGAAGTGCCCCTTCTTCAATCATCCTACGGAATACCTTCACAGCATCACTATCCTTACCCACCTGAACAGATAATCCCATTACAATGTTGTAAGACTCAGTACATGGATGCTTTCGAAGGGTTGTCCTCCACTCGTCCCACACACGGACAACATCGTTAAACTCTCCACTAATGGCATACCATCGCATTTGATCCATGTAACTAACACGTGCCGCATTAACGAACTTTCCCGAGTTAATGGCATTGATAAGTGCTTGGAGTTTAGCAATCTCCCGCGCCTTAGCAAGAATCTTGGCTAATGCATAAAGGGTATTATGTGTATGTGAGAAATGTGGAATCTTTTTAAGACATTCAATCAAATGGAGAGCTGATTCAGGAGAGGGAGCTGATTGAAGTGCCTTAGTGACTACAAAAGAATCCAAAGAAGGATTCTCCAGATAGGTAACAAGATTTTCTGAAGAACTAGACCGAAGAGCGAGTCTTATTGAATCGATAAACCTCGCTCTCTGGAAGTACAAAGCTACCTTGTTCACATTTTGGGTTCCCAAGAAACGGCGAAAATGCAGAGATACATAATTAAATGTGCTGTTTATCTTGTAGAATCGATTTAAGTACATATAAACTTACAGGTAGACAACAACCTACAAGAAGTTTAGGGACTTTAGTGGGAAGGAGATGAGGAGTAGGAGTCAAAACTTCATGTGATAAAAATATCAAACAGTTGGTGTGCAGTCAAAATTTCATGCGACAAAAATATCAAACAGTTGGTGTGCGTGGACAACTCTTCAGGAATTTGCAGAAACAAATAACTTGGCCATTGTTAGATCAACAGAGAGGAAGATAATGGGACTAAGCTCATCATTTAGGGCCAAATTCCAAAGATTCGCGGTGAATTTTCTTTGCTTTGTGAACTATGACTCCCACTTCGTTGAATTATGGAGCCGATGTTCCAGCCTTCTCGGATTTCACGGGGGAAAAGTGATGCAAGAATGGAAGTTGAGAAGGAAACAAACTACAAACTAAGTTAAAGTAAGAACTAGGCTAAGTTAAGCTAAGGATAATTTCATTCATATCCCCAAATGAGTACATACAAGGTATTTATACAATGCAAAACTAAACCCTAGACAAATAGAAATGACAATACTATCCTAATAAACTAACTTAGGATCTTAAAGAAATAGGAATAGAAAATTGGGACTAAAATGTAAAGGATGGAAACTATGTAAATATGCCACTTTTGAACTCCCTTGGTTCAACTTGCAACATTCCTTCCCCCTTAAAATAAACCTTGTCCTCAAGGTTAAAAACATGAAGGGTATAGTGAATGTCTTCCAAAATTCACTTTAACTCCAGTAAGCATCCTTGAATTTATGCTTCCAAAACTCATGCTTAACAAAGTCATACTGCAAGGAGAAGACAAGCACATGGGCAGTATTTTTCAACCTAATATCAGTGAACTTTCGGTCAGCAGCTTTAAGAACCAACAAGGTAATTACATTGAGTCGATTCCTCATATCTCTACCCTGTTTTCCTGGAGCCTTGCCAACTATCGAGAGAATGGATGACTCGTGTATAGTTTCTCCAAGGACATGTAGAATGAACCATGTAACAGAGACAACATTGAAAACTGAAAGTGCAACAATTAGCCTCAAAATGCTGCCAAGTTGTAGTAGTCCATCTTTTAATTCTAGTATCATTTTCATTGCAAGACCATGCCAAAATTGAAGTAAGGCATCTGATGCAATATTACCACCATGTAATATACTTACCAACTGAATTTGATCCCTATCCACATTAATAGCATTGCCCAACTTGTTTATGAATTTTAGACTATAGTTTAGTTCCCTCAATTTACTCTTCCAGTCAACTAGGCAAATATATTTCTTCTCTTTGAGTGAGCAGCCATTGTGACTGTGATCTTGAGAGAAAATGATATCCAAGGGATGATACAAATGGCTCCAAGAAGCAGAGATATCGTCTAGTAGGTGTGTGGTCAACTGAGTACTGAAAATAGCAAGTAAGGAGAGGGTATCCCTTGTCAACCACCATTGCAGATTGTTAGCAATACTCATTCCACCTTGTCCCAATCTTTCAAAATAAGAATTGTAAAGCCTTGACTTTCCAATACCCAAGATGTTTAAAATGGTGTTGTGGTATATAGAAAGAGCCATGAAAATAGGAAAATTCCATGAAATAATCTGACCAACAAGTGCTCTATTTCCAAATCTTATCAGTACTCCTTTCTTCAAAACTTTCTTGACCTCAAGGAAGCATCTAAACAAACATGAGCATAAGTGAAAACAGTCACCTGGATCAAATGGAAATCGTAAACAATCACCAAATATACGAGCTCTAATCTCAACTTGGTCAACAATGTTGGTAAGAGCATCAGCAAATGTCAAAGGAAGTGAAGTAGGGAAGTTTGCTCTCCTCGAGAATTGAACATACTCCTCGAGGTTTCGTTTTCCCGTGAGTACAACAATAACAACGTTGTCATTTTCTAATTTAGTAGAAACGATTGATTCATCTAAATTCACAGACTTCCATGAACAAGTCACGCAACCACAATCAACCATTAAAAAACCTTGCCGTTTTAAATATTTCTCAAGTACTCGAATTGCACTAACCTTCGCGCTTCCTGGCACATGTATAGCTTCAGGTCTCTTTATTACAGTAGCTGCAGCAGGAGCTAAAGCTGAATTAGTATCTACCCCACTTAGCAATAAAGCGCTGCAACAGTTAACTAGAGAAAATGAGAAGTTGTTGCTCGACATTGGAAACTCAATCTTCTTTTGTAATGGATAACCCCTAAGCAACATCTCTTGCGATATAGAAGATCTCCCCAAGTTACCAATTCGGATTTTCGAAAATGAGCAACCTCTATATGTCGTAAAATGCTTCTCGAAAGCAGCTGGACATTCTCCTGTAGTAGGGACGTTGCATCTGATGAATAGTCCAAGTGAAAATTTCAGACCCAAATGGAATTCGGCACACTCTTCATCTGCAAGGACAACAACTATTTTGCCTTTCTCCTCAGAGAAACTCGCAGTAGTAACAGAATCTTCATTCCCGATGCAATTTAATTTGTCAAAATAACCCACAACATCACAAGTTGGCATTTCTTCCCATTGATCTTTTTGGCTCTTCCTCTCTTCTTTTTTCTTAGGTTGACTCAAATTTAAGAAATACTCCACTGTTATTACCATTTTCTCTTCAATAGAAGGGCTGTTAATAACAAGGAACTGATTTGATTCTTTTACAACATTTAACACACAAGTCTTTCCTTCATTTGTTGGATAAACACTGTCGACCAAAGCTAACTTCATAGGGTTGTCCTCCTTGTTGTATACAACCATGTCACTGCTGAAAGCAAGAATTTCAAGAGCACGAACCTGATAAGGAATAACAAAATCAGTAAAAAAGCATTTGGATTCCAGATTCTTCACTTGAAGCTCACAATAAGTAGGTGGATAGCCATTAAAAGTAGCAGTGGTGTCATATGATGTTTGATCAAAAATTACTACTGACTCTGTTATGCTCTTGGTAGTAGTTTCTAGTTCAATAAAACTTTGTGAAACATCAATTGCTTGAGAAGGCACATCAACATAGGTTTCACAATTTCTCAGAGAGCTTTCATCAAACACCTTGTGTGCATTCACATCAAGGGGTGAGGGACTTCGAGAAAACTCTTCCTCCTTCTTATCAATTCCATTCTCCCCCAATTCAACCTCCAAATCCAAGTTCATTTTGCAATTATCTTTGTTGTTTGGAACTGCAACTTTTAATGTTACAGGAACACGACCCTTCTGAGAAGGTATAGTATCATTGTCTCCAAAATTAGAGATATGATAAGAGTTGGTGAGAAGAGGCTGGTGAACCTTAGTAACGACAGATGGTGATATCACGGCTTCTAAAATCACCGCATTGCAACTCCCAACGACTTGAGTACTGCCTGGTCCTTCTTCACTGAAGCTGACGTTACTGTTGATAACTGTGGGAATCACTTTATCCATCAGAGGGTCTTCGGGAGAGAGCCAAATCGTGGACGTATTGATAGGAGACTGTTGATACTGACAAGACAATGAAGGATTGGGATGTTCAAATCGGTAGTTGGTTCCTACCATCCTTGGGTCAGAGCCAAAACCCATAGCTGTAACTTCTTCCCTAACCACACCAGCATACCAAATATTCGAGGATGTCCTAGCGAACTCCGATGGCTGGTAGGGATAAGAAGCAGGTTGGAAGCTCAGAGCTTGCCGAGGATGTTCTAGACTAGAATTAGAAGAGTATAAATGGTATTGTTGATCAAAATGTTGTTGACACCCGGAATAGTAAGCTCCATATCCGGTATTACAGTAGTCATAAGGATTGCTAGCTTGATAGGTTGCATTTCCACTATAATTTTGCCATGGATTTGCAGCCCCAAACTCTGGTGAAGCTCGTGGGTCACTGTATGGTGAACGAAATCTATGAATGTCCATTGCAAAACAGGTCAGAGGTTCGATGCTCCGATACCAAATGATGCAAGAATGGAAGTCGAGAAGGAAACAAGCTACAAACTAAGTTAAAGTAAAAACTAGGCTAAGTTAAGCTAAGGATAATTTCATTCATGTCTTCCAAATGAGTACATACAAGGTATTTATACAATGCAAAACTGAACCCTAGACAAATAGAAATGACAATACTACCCTAATAAACTAACTTAGGGTCTTAAAGAAATAGGAATAGAAAATTGGGACTAAAATGTAAAGGATGGAAACTATGTAAATATGCCACTTTTGAACTCCCTTGGTTCAACTTGCAACAAATTGATTTGAGGATAATCAAAATCTGGCATTGTAATAACGAAAATCCAAGAATTTTACAATACATGGTCGCCTATCTATTCAAAAAGTAACAAATGGAAGTTAGAAGTATTGGCACACTAGTGTCTTGAGAAAAGTGTCCATTTCATTTGTCACCAAACTCAAGAATTAAAATCCATAGCATTGCAATGTCGAACGAGAGGAAGTAGCCAACAATCCCTATACGTGCCCTCATGCTTCTGCCTTCTCTCCCTCCCAATATAGAACTTTACAATTAATAAGGAACTTTTTTTTTTTTTGGTAAATAATAAGGAACTTCTTGTCATAGAAACAGGTGTAACTATAGTATATTTCGAAGTAATTGTGCAACAATATTTTACCATCTTCATCAAAAACTATATCTTACCATCCGTACGAATCCTTGGTCTTAAAAGCCACATTTTTCTCCATGAACCATCATACTTCAACTGAAGGACCTTATAGTTTTCTACCAATCCAGAAACCTTCAAAAATGAGGCACAATGGTTAATGTTACTTACTAAGCTCACTAGTCGCAATAAAACAACCAGAACCAGTGTCCCTAGTACCTGCCAAGCCTTTAGGCA
>JAJOOF010015567.1:0-31638 GCA_029582545.1 Solanum lignicaule
TATTCTAGATACAAAAGTACGGACAAGTTCGGGCCCGATATATATAATCTCTTTTAAAATCGAAAATCAAAATTATCGAACTGCATCTGCATGCCTGCCCCTACTTTCTGTGTATGTATATATATATTTATATACTGAAAGTAGGGGCGGGCATGCAGATGAAGTTCGATAATTTTGATTTTTAATTTTAAAAAAGATTATATTGTTATCATACGTTTTAAAACTACAACAAGTAGTGAAATGTGGCATCTTAATTTTGTAATTCCTAACTAAGAAAATGTTGGGAAAAGATGGAGTAGTATTATATACTCCCTCTGTCCCTAATTACTTATCCACTTTTAAATTGACACCTATTAAGAAAACAATGATTGACATAGTGAGTTTACCATTTTACCCTTATTAATTATGAAGTGGATGAATTAAAAACTTAAGATTTTCAAGAAGTTCTACCTTGTTCAAAGTAATTAATCGAGGGTATAATAGGTAAAAAAAAATTTATCTTTTCTTGATTAGCTTTACAAGATCTGTGACCTGGAGGTAGTCCGCCCAGTCATGGATCTAGCAAACTCAGCATCCTTAAGCTAGCGGTAGTCCGCCTGCAAAAGAATTGAAATACACAAGAATTTTGGCATAGTTTTTCGGACTGCATGGTGATATTTTTACCTGAGCAAAGGGTCTGTCAGGAATCTAATACATACATCTTATTGAGCCCATGTGTCTGGCAGTTCTAACCGGTATAAGGCGCTCTACTTTAAACTCCTTTTCGGGCTGAGAACCTCGGCTGGCCAGACAGGGCCACTAAGGCAAAGCAAATAAGAGTAGTACTAGATCCGACTATACCTCGATCTCAGAACCAAGTCGATAATCCATACTAAAATTCCTTTATATTTAAATAAAGCTTAGGTCTGTTCATGGTCTATATAGGAGAGAAGTTAGTTATTCAACATAGATATGAAATATTTAGCCGGACATAGTCCTAGCTAGGAGAGACAGCACTAAAAGAAAAGAAAAGAAAATACATTTTAAGGACGGTTGTCACCAACACCCAAGTCTGTAGAACTGACCGATTTTATTTATATTTCGGATATCGAAACAGTACTCAGAGAGATGTCTTTTCAAAAGATTTACATTGGAAAAAAAAAGAGCGATTATGATTTTTTCTGATGCCCTTCTCTCAAAGAAAGTTAAGGCTTATATAGACAAAATAAAAAAATAACATAAGGAATCTATGTACAGTAAATGGGTCCCACTATCTGGGTCCCTAAACAGTTTATCTACTGTTAAAGAACAGTGTTCTACTGTTGAGTGGGCTCTGGCAACAGTGTATCTCCTGTTGAGTGGGCTCGTCTTCACATGGCTATGTTTCTTCATTTATGTTGCTTTTCCATGTCTTTCATCCATGGCTTTCACTTGGTGCAGGAAATCTTCCGCATCTTGTAACTCGATAGTGATTAGCATCTTGTCGGTTTTCGCTTACTGCGATTCTCCGGCAGTATCAACACATGTTTCGCTTCTCATTGAAGTATCAGATTTATCTATCTGAGTGATTGTTTGAAGTAAATTTTTTCTTACTTCTTCTAAATAGTCCTGAATCATTTTTTTGTTGTCTCCTTCTTGAAAGGAGATTCTCCTGGCAATATGTCGTACGGAGGTATCGTTAATGACTCCTTTTTGTGGGATTTGATTATATTCCTTAATTTTTTTGCTAATGGAGTCTAGAAGTTCTTGACCGATTAATTGTTTGGTCTTGGGATCTTGTTTCATAAGCTTATCCCAAGAATTATTGTAATAAGTTCGGTAAAGACAAGGAATATCTTTCTTCGTGAATCCTATTTCAGGAGTCCATTTGTGAATCCATAGAATCGAGATTTCTATAAAAAATAAAATAGATCTGGTCTATTTTCTCCAACCAGCAGATATGATCTGCATGATATAATCTGTTTAAATTCGGCGATACTTTTGTCCATTCTTTATATAAATTTAGGAATGGTTTCGGTAGAATTTAAACTGTCAAACCGTGGTATGACCACCAATTTAAGAACCAATTAGAAACTGGCTCTGCAAAAATCTTTGCGCACACTTTTATGAACCAAGTGTGTTTATGCTTATCATTATTGTAATAAAGCACTTTATCAAATGGTTGGATATAATCTCAATAGGTAAAACTCATCCTGGTGTTGTTAAGGTTTATCTGCCTCTCTTTCATGGTAGACATACCCCAATCTTCAACAGATATGATATGTTTAATAATGATTTTGGAAAAGTTATAACTTTTCTCATGAGGGTAATAACCCATGCCTGAAAAGTGCTGAAATTCTGCACTCACTCAACTTATTAAGATTTCTTCGTAATACGATCGAGTTTTGTATGACTCACCCGGATAGTATAATCCATTGATCAAGTACCTTTGAAATATCTTCCAAAGTTCATCTTTTCTCTGAAGGTCAGAGTTTCTTAAAAGAAATATCATTTCTTTTTTTTTTGCAATTTTTCATAGGATCTGATATCATCAGTATCCTCTTTTGCGATGGAAGAAATTTTTTTCTTTTGCTTTTGACCTTCCAGGTAGGCTTGCATATGAGCATATAATGGACTATCTTTTGGAATATCTTCTAAATTAACCATTTGTTTCGAACTGGATGAATACTCCTCATAGGTAGTCTTTTTGTTGATCAACGCTCTTTTTCCCAATTGTATAACTGGGGAATTTGATGAGGATCTGTATGACGATCCTTGTGATGAACTGGTTATGGCTCTGTATGACAGTCCTCTTCCTGGGGCTGATCTACCCCATCATCTTCCTTTAATGTGAATCCATGGTGGATCCATCCTGCAGACATAACATTCTTTCGTCGTTATTCAGAGAAATAATCTGTCAGATATCATCTGAGTAAAATTCTACAAGAATACGAGAGAAATCTTCATTTAAAATATTATCAATAATCTTTGTAATGATAAGATCTTTCAGATCTCTGGGTAAAGATGTGAGAACCCTCAGTAAAGTAACGAGAGTTTCATTATCAAGAAAGGTCTAAAAAAACATGATTATTGAATGTATTCCTTGGATAAGAAATCCGATAATGAGTTATCAACTCCCTTTTTATATTGAATTTCAAAGTCAAAAGGGGCTAATTGTGCTTGCCACCTTGCAAATATTAATTTCAAAGTGTCATGCTTGAAATCTTTATTGAACATGAATTTAACCGATTGAGCGTCAGTCTTTATCAAAAACTTTTGGTTGTATAAATCGTCCTAAAATTTTAAAACGCATTTAACAATAGTCAGCATTTCATGAGCCATCGTTGCGTACTTCTTCTGAGCCTCATTCCATTTTCCAGAATGAAACCTAATCAGATATTCATTTTTATCATGAGGATTAATCTGTTTAAGAATCCCTCCATAACCAATATTAGACGCATCCGTCTCAATAATCTTTTGCCAAGCAGGGTTGGCGAGGGTTAAGCATGGTAGTGATTGCACTCGTGACTTTAAACTTCTCAAAAATCTCTGCAATTGAGTCATGTCGGTAACAACATCAAAAAAATTTGAGGCAAAGTCAATAGCTCTTTGAATAGGAGTGACCTTTACTTGACAAATTTGATGTCCTAGAAATCGAACATCTGTTTGACATAAACTCTTTTTTGGTTTTGAAATAACCAAACCATTTTGTATTACAATTTTCTTGAAAATATCAAGATGCTTGATATGCATTTCAAATATTTTAGAAACACTAGAATGTCATCTATATAGACAATAATAAAATCCATATAAGGGTTGAAAATATCATTCATAATTTTCTGAAATTCAGATGAAGCATTTTTCAAACCAAAAGGCATGATATTTCCATTCGTATTGTCCAAACAGGACATTGAAAGTTGTTCTATAAGAATGCTCTTTAAAGATTTGTATCTGCCAATAACCTGATTTTAAATCAAATTTTGAAAATATATTGGCATCATATAATCTTAATAGTTAATCTCTTTTATTTGGAATAGGATACCTAATCCATTTTAAAAACTTGTTCAACGGTTTATAATTAATAACCAATCTAGGGACTCCTCGTTCTCTTTCAACCGCGTTATTAACATAAAAGGTTGCGCATGACCAAGGAGACTTGAAAGGTTTAATCAAACCCTTTTGTAAGAGATTATCAATCTCAGTTTTGTAAAATTCTACTAACTCAGCGTTCATTTGGCAGAGCCGAGATTTAGTAGGGATATCATCCTCAGAGAAACCTTTTTCATATGGAAGAGTTACAATGTGCTTTTTGCGATTCCAAAAAGCACTGGGTGATCTGCACAAATATCAACGGCGATTTGCTCGGAAATCAATTTGATTTTTTCCTGTACTTTAGCAGATTTCAAAGAGTCAAATATATTCATGCTGAACAATTCCATTTGTAAGGAATCCATATGATTTTGCTTCATATTAATTAAAGCATTAATATCCCTGGTTACCGGATCTGTTACAAAAGAATAGGTTATCTCATTATCTTTGTAAGTGGCGGAAAAACCTTTTGAGTCAATACCTGTGAAAGGATAAATCGCATTTATAAATGGGGTACCAAGCATAATTGGAGGGTTTAATTGATTTTTAACCAAAAAGAAGAAATGAGGAATGCAGACTTTATTCTGACAAATTTTTGCATTAGGCAATTTATATTTTATATCTAAAGCATGTCCTGATGCAGACTTAATTAAATGAGTAGTTTTTTGAAAATATTTTGTGGGCACTAAGCCTTCCTGAATACAGCTAACATCTGCACCGCTATCAATCATGGCAATGTTAGTAGTTGAAAAACTATTATCAATCAAAATAGTACATTTAACATACCATTTATGAGCAGTAACAATTTGCATCATTCCCAAAAACATATCTTGTTTGGGGTCGGACTAACAAGTTCTTTTTCAACATTGTTCCCAGAAATGCCTTTATTTTTGGAAAACCTATATTCAAAATTATTTATCTCAATCTGAGTAATTCTATGATCACAAATCAATTAATTTTGTTTTAGAGATTTAATCTCTTTTTTCAAATTCTCAACTTCAATTTTCAAATCGTCGAAGGAAGAATCTTTTTCGGAAAAAGTGTTTCTTTTTAAAAGACGATCATCAGCCTCTTTTCAAGAGTAAGGAGCTGAATATTCAAAATCACTTAAATCGTTCTTCTTGTTTTCAAATGGTTTAGAAGAACTTGAACTTACTTTGTTAGAAGCAGCTAAATCAATGATTTTCACGAAGCTTACTATCAGTAATTTCTTTTAAAAGCTCAATCACATTATCAGAAGTGATTGTATTCATATTAAAATCTTGAAATTACGATTGAAGTTTATGAATTTCATCATCTTCACAATTGCAATCATTATCCTAACAAGTAGTACAAGGATTAGCATCATTATTATCATTATCAGATAAATCAAGCAATTCAATATCAGAACCTGAATCGAATTCGTAATCGTCGTCTGAATCAGAAGTGTATAACAAACCATACACCTTTTCATAGGTTTCTATATCAAGCTCCAAGGTTTTCAACTTATTCAACTTGCAATTCGACGCAATATGACCCAAGTAACCACACTTGTAGCATTTAATCTTTGCTAGATCCCTTCCTAATCTATCTTTTGTAAATCTTTTAGATTTACGAGAGCTCTTTCTAGCTTCGCGTTCCTCTTTAGATCTTCATCGAGATCTCATTTTTTATGAGAACCTTTGGTTCTTGAGGACTTATAATACCTATCTTTATTGCCACTTTTAGCAGTAGGATCGGGTAAATCGAACTGTGCACAAAAATCTCCCAATTGAGATTTTTCTCTAAGCTTATCCATCTTAAGTTGTCGAGCCATCTTCAATTCGTTGCACAAATTCAAACATTCGTGCGTGCAAATTCCTATAATCTTCCCATAAGTTAAATCCTTATAAGAGATTTCAACATTATTGCCTCTGAGAGCCTTACGAACTTTTTCAGCAAATAAAGGGGGAAGCTGTCTATAAACTTAGCTTTTCAATACTCCATTTTATTTTCGGGTAATTCCATAACCCTACTAAGATAGGTGTCTTTATACCATCTGAAAAATCCTAAGGTCTGACATCTTAGACCGTTAAGGAGGGTACGAACAGTCTCATGCTGGTTGGTAAATCTACCATTAAAATGCTCCAAAATGGTAAGAACCAAGGTATAGACAACGTCTTCTCTATTTTTTACTAGAGCCATACCCAAATTATCAATACCTTCATCGGTAGCTACGGCATTGATAATGGAAGATTTCTCTTCCATATTAAGGTAGTTATCCCACCAGCCTCGTAGCTGGCCAGTAAAACCTGCTACAATCATCTTGCATATAGTCCTATCAGTGTTTTTAACACTTTTGCAAATTGTTGCATACATAAGCATTCTATGAACAAGAATCGTTAACTGTCTATCAGTCAGTCCATCGAGATTCCATTCATAAATTTCAGAACCAGTGTAAGACGTATTAGTCTGATTCCAATCACGCTCTTCAATTAAAACATCTTGAGGAGTAGGACAAAGATAATAATAATAAGTATTCATACTTGGCTTGGTAGCATAACCACTGTTTTTCTTGGGATAACCCCTGAGTTTATTAAACTCCGAAGAAACCTGATTTTTAAAATCACCGGTAAGCTCTATTTTATCAGCAAAATCTTGTGATAAATCGATAGGTTTAAATTTTAAACTAGAAACCTTTTTATCAATAAGCTCCGTAAAATCCAAATCAGAAAACTTTTTATCAAGAAATTCTTCCAATTCTTTTGCGAATCCAAATTAAAAACTTGAATTTCAAAAGGTCTTTGAACATGAGTAGAAACGACCGTGGGTTTTCTTTCAGAAGTAGAAGCAATATCTGTAGTAAGAACAAAGTTAGCTCTAGCCATATCAGCCTTTATATCTTTTATCAAAATAGTTAAATTGTCGAGTTTTTTATCAGGGGAGCTAATATGCTCGCCCAAAACTTTAACATAAAGACTCAAATAATTATTTTGAGTAATAAGTTTATTGATTTCATGATAGAAGCAATATATTCTTCAATAAATTTTTGAAAAGCTGAGAAAGTGATACCAGTATTATTTGATAAAACAAAAGATGACTGAGGAGGGTGATAGCTTTTGTAAGATTACCACTCCCATCTTTATAAGTCCTTTCAATAACATTAATATAAAGAGGTAAATAAGTGGTTATAAACCAAGGGACAAAATACATAATTTGATTATGCAAAGCACAAGTTTCATAAAACTCTTGAGAAATACAATTAAGATCTTTTTTGCTATAAGAATCAAAGAACCAAGTTTTAAATTGATCCCATTTTTCATCAAAAAATTCTTTTTGAATATGTTTCCTTGCTAGGAAACCTAGGCTAAAATCGATTTGGTGTGAAAACATTAAGAATCGTTGGGGTCAAACTCCATTTCGGAGACTGAAGGAATATCCTTATCAGAAGCATCATCATTCACCTGAACTATATTAGTTCGTGGATCGATCTTTACCCTTTCGACCACAGAATTTCCATCAGATCCAATAGTATGTAATGAAGCCGCACGATCTCGGGCCGGACCATTAATTGGTTCAATAGGGGAAATATGATGAATCGCAGGCAAAAGTCTACGATTAGACAAAGACTGTCTCTTAAAACTGTGACTCTCAGAAGAAATCAACATGTTGTTAGAAAAGGACTGCATATGAGGCGCATAGCTATTATCAGCAAACTGAATACAAATCCTTCCATCGGAATTTTGAGAAATATGAGAAAAATCAGATTTAGTAACAGCATTTGTTAACTGATTTGGGGATATAACCGAATTTAGAGTCCATAAAGTTGGAAAATCTATTTCTTCCCACTTAATAGGTCTTCTAGTAGTGACGTTGGACCTTGCAAAATTGGTTTCCACCAAAATAGTTTGATTGGAAATATCATATAATCTACATCTAGGATTAAGAGTATCACAAATTAAAATAAATTCTATAAGATAAACAAATGAGTTCTGAACCAGGCGCATAATTATAACCACGCGTTTTAACATTTAATGTTAAGGCATCGAGAATAATCGCATCAGTAAGAGGTAACTGCAAATTAGGCTGAGTATTAAAGTAAACGGGACCATAGGCCACCATAGATTCTATCGAACCCATGAGAGACTGTCGAAAATTTAAATTTCTAGCATCACGAAGAGTAGCTAAGAAAGTCTCAGGTAACCCTTTAAGGGTTAAAGGTTTAAAGGCAATTTGCACCATACCAATATGCAGATAATTATACTGATTTTTATAAAAATTCACATCGCGCTCGTTTAGCAAACGAATAGTCTGTTCAGACGAATTTAAAGCTAAGGATTGCTTAGTAGTTTTAATCAATTGTTTAGCAGATAGTTTATCAAACCAACTATAATCATAGATAATTTTTATCGGGACTTTAAGAATTGTCCACCTGTTTAATAAGTCAAGGTTCTGAGGTATATCTACCTCTTCAAGTCTAGTACTTTTAGCACTCGTTTCTCCCAAATCCATGAGGAAAAGATCATATCTATGTCAAATAGTTCCCCTCAATCTCATACATACCATGAAAGTTCTAGGCTCTGTACCAGTTTTACAGGATCTGTGACCTGGCGGTAGTTCGCCCAGTCATGGATCTAGCAAACTCAGCATCCTTAAGCTAGCGGTAGTCCGCCTTCGAAAGAATCGAAATACACAAGAATTTTGGCATAGTTTCTCGAACTGCATGGTGATATTTTTACCTGAGCAAAGGGTCTGTAATTAGGAACAACTAAAAAGAAAAAATTGACAAATAATTAGGGACAGAGGGAGTATCTCAAAAAGAATTATTTATCTCGAGAATATTATTTTTATGTCCTAAATTATTCACTCCTTAAATAGCCTTGATTTTCCATGATAGTGGTGATTGACTATGGTCTTTAATACCATCATAAATACTTTTTTGACAACTCTTTTTCTCTATTGATATTCCCATGATAGAGGTCAACATGTTTTCATTTTGTGAGAACAGAGAGGCACAAAATTCTCTCTTGTAATTTCTCCATGTATACTTTGTTATGTTAGGTTTTCTTTTTTAATTTTTGGCTCCTAGTTTATACTAGAAGAGCTTGTGGGGATACATCTATACCGGGTGAAATATCCTTAAGCTATGAGAATCTCCTACAAAAGTTTGTGGTGAAGTATAAGTTTTGATGAATTCAGTATAAGTGTTTGTGATGAAGGTATTCAACTTGTATCATGGGAGAAAGTTTGTTGCCCAAACAAGACCCAAGTGGAATGTAACATCTGTTGGTCAATTGCTTGTAAGAAAGATTCTTTAATGCGTATTCACTAACTCCTCAAGGGGAGGGTATTATATTATGTATTACTTTGAACTACAATGCTTTTGTAGCAGACTGTGGATTGCTGATTTATTTTGGTGTTGTATCTTTCAAACTAGACATCAATTTATTGTTTGATTGAAGAAAGTACACATCGATCCTTGTGGAGAATGATAGTTGTTGTTTATGTGACGAGTAGTTATGAAACTTCGACATGTGATGTTACAATGCAACTCCACTGTCACAATACAATGAAAGAGCAAGAAGAAGAATACATACTATGTAGTCCTAGTAATTACTCTATTTTCAGTCAAACATGAACATGCAGCCATATATACAAGTTTCATAAACCTCAACAAGACAGTTTGGTTCTCACTTGGATCTTCAATAAGACTAAATCTAACAATTATCCAACCAGTTATCAGACCATCGTTTGAGCTTGGCATCGTGAAATGTCAAAAGAATTTGTGAAGAAGTTCTGGGAATATTCAAAACCTTCTTTGATGCCTCTTCCGATTTCAGAGCATAACCAGCCCAAACAATCCTAAATTTTTCCAATACACGTGCATTCTTCAGAAAAAACCTTATTAGTTCTATCTCGTTTTCTTCATCTTTGAAACCAATCAATTGAATCGACTTTAGATGAGAGTCCAAGCACACAATGCTTTCTTCGGGATCATGCATCTGCCAACAATTAAAAATGTTGTGTTTGAGATCTGAAACTTGCAAACCCAAGGTGACTTTTCAACTCCTCAGTCTCTAAGTCTTGTGTTTAGGGGACTACAAATCTATATATACATAACAAGTAAAGAATTACCTTATATGTACATTGTAATTTTTTACCAAGGGGCTTCGGCTGAAAAACCTCATCCCCCCGCCCTTGATCTTCCAATAGTCACACCATTCTTGATACATTAAATAATTCTCCATCCTAGAAGACAATTGAGATCGAGTCAGAAGAGAAACCAAACACTTATAATAGTGAAACAACTATATATAAATCTGAATAAGCAGCAATCACTCAACAACATGCACAAGTAACTATTTCAATGCCAAACAGGATTCACTGATTCATTAGAAATCCAAGTGATCTGTTCGTATTGCAGTCTGATACTTACGATTCAAACCAAACCAAGCCATCCATCCAATCAACATGCATGTTATTCATCTCAGATTTTCATTACATCACTTCACTTCACAGTTTAAAGTTTCATACACCAAACATGATTAAATTCAATGGCATGAGTATATATGCAGGTGATGCTTTCCAACTTCCAAAGTGAATTTTATACGTTATATGCAGGTGATGATCAACAGTCCCCCTCTCTCATTGTGGCATGGCATGTTTCATCGAATCTTGGATATAGGTTTATAGTTTAGCATTAACTATTATAAAAAAAAATCTTTAGAAAGTTATAAAAGTTACAAGTTTCTTACCTCATTGCACCACAATTTTAAAACCTCTAGGTTAGGTGAATACTTGAGCAATCGTATCATAACTTGCATACAATCTTCATCAACTCCCAATTTTAGTTTTAAGGACTTGAGCTTATTAAAACAGATGGGAGAGAGGCAAGCCTGTTTGTACAAACCCTACCAACACCAAAAGAACTAAAACAAAAAATGAGAAAACTAAGAATCTATGTGCTTATTAATTCCAAAGAAAACAAAACTTAATTTACCTTAAGGGAAGCCTTGCATAGTTTCATCTTATGCACAAGAATTCCAGTTTTCTCATCAAAATTTCTATCATAATCATCAAAATTGATGTTAACATATTCTATTGAAAAGAGATTGTTGATTACTATATCCTTTGGCATAGGAGATTTATATGTTAAGAATTTTAGAGCAGGACAAGAAATTTTGATTTCACAATTGTCATAATAGTTGCCTCTCATCAAAAGTGAGATATAAAAGAAATTTCGAAGCAATATAAAGCAGGTTCATATGTTGTAAATTGCAATCACATAATTCCAATTTTTCAAGTAGTATACATTCTGAGAAGAAGCAACTTGTCAAATGTCCATCTAATAACTCAACACTGCAAAGATGAAGCAATTTCAGCTGACGAAATCCGCCCAAATGATTATGATCATTAGGAAGTTTTAGTACATCCCCACACAAATTTAGTTTCAAAACCTGTAAAGTTACAAGACAATGCGGTAACTCAAATGGCTCACAAGGTGAAAACCACAACACAAGTTGTTCAACATTTCTTCTTGTTGCTGCATCAATAAAACGCAAAATATCTGTGGTTTCAAACATATTGCTACATGAGAGGATAAAACGGACAAGGTTAATCGTTTTATGGGAAATTAAAAAGGTATCGATAAATTCTTTGAATTCCTCATAATCAGAGAAATTACTATCAAACCGGAAGTAGGGGATGGTAGTGCATATGTATTTCCATCTTTTCGACAATACAGTCATATGAATCGCATCAAAAATACAGAGATTTGAAAGAATGTTGTGAATATATCAACGGGCAATGAGCTTATTCTATCAATCCCATTACTGCAACATGTTTCCATTCTAAGCTAGAATAAACAAAAGTGTCTAGAGGCACATAGGGTTTTTCCTATTTATACAATCACAAATGGACCAAAATCTTTCATTTGATTAAAATGGTCCTTAATATATAACAAAAGTGTCTATTTGGTCTACTGTTCTTATATATTCAATGTTACCCCTATTATCCCCTAGGGGTGTGCATCAGTCGGTTCGATTCGATTTTATGTATTATCGGTTCGGTTTATCAATTTTCGATTTTTAAATACGTTAAACCAATAATCAAATCAATAAGAAATTTTTTATCGATTTTCGGTTTAACCAATATGAAAATACTTATAAAATAAATATATGACTTCTCTAATAAACTTGACGCGACAATACAATAATGTAATGAAAAAACACTACAAGTGTAACACAAAGAGAATTTAAGAGGAATAGGGTTCTTACTTTAGATTTTGACGTTTTGTATAATGTGAAGTTGTGAACTAAAAGTCATTTTGAAGTGTGAATTGAATGGTAAAAGATAAATACAATAACTAGTACGGTATTGAGACTAATATATAATATTTATGTACAAGTAAATGTAGTAAATTACTAGTCTTAATGGGTTATCGGTTTATCCAATAACCCAATATTAAAAATCAATACCAAATCAATAACCTGATAATTTTTTTTATAAAACCATTAAAAACCGTTAATCCAATAACCGAATACCAATAAACTAATATTTCTCTTCGTTCATTTTACTTGTTCATTATTCTAAAAATATATTGTAATACATTAATGTGGATATGGCTGACTTATGAAATACTCCCTCCATCCCTATTTAGTTGTCCATATTTCCTCTTTTAGTTGTCCCTATTTAGTTGTCAATTTTGACAAATCAAGAAAGGACAACAATTTTTTTCCTATTACACCCTTATTTAAATAAAGTTGTCATAAATAAAGTAAATAAACTTATGAACTTTCCAACATTGATTAGTTATCTTGAGTAAATTTATTTTGGAATTGTAAATTGTACTATAAGGATAAAATTGTAACTTCACTATGCTAATCATTATTGTCTTAATCTGTGTGTTATTTCTAAAGTGGGCAACTAAATAGGGACGGAGGGAGTAATTACTAGAGGTCAAATAAACTGTTGAGTTTGTCGTAACTAAATCAGACGCCACTGATAAATCCTTTTTTCTTTTCTCTTTTACCTTTTAATCTGTTTTAACTTTATGTAGAACAAAATCAAATATATGAAATTAAAAGAAGAAAAGGTTCTTCCTCATGACTAATTTCTAATCAATTTTTTATATTACAAACATTAATATATTACTTTTTATAACAAAAAATTGCTTTTAACTTTTATTTGTCTTAGTTTCATTAAATAAATCAATATAAAAAAGTAGACCAACGTAGAAAATTAGGTGAGTCAACATGTAGTACACATACATATAACAAAAAGGAAAAAATCCTTTTGGCCATAAATATTTGGCCAAAATGGTAAAAGGACATGTTCACACTATAAACTAGTTTATTTTTTGACATTTTTGCCCTTTAACTTAAATATTGAATATATTCTTCAATTATGTTTCCAATACATTGAAAATGATTAACTAGATTAATTGTTGATAATTTCATACTTAAACATGAGAAAGGAATCACGAAATTCACCAAAAAAAAATATAAGTCTTACCCACTCTTCTTACTTGAAATTTTCAAGATTTATAAAAATAATTAAAAATATGACAGTAGTAGTAAAAAAATAAAAATAAAAAAAAAAATCAATTTCTAAATTTTCTCCTTTCTACTTATTCTTTTTTTGTTTATTTATTTTTCATTTCTTATTTGTTAATGATAAAATAAAATAAAAAGTACAAAAGAGGAGTAAAGTGTAGGCTGTCTATTTTAGTTTATAATTTCTAATCGTGAAAAGATAAATTATATCTAAATTTAAATATTAATTTATATCTATAATACTCAAAATAAAAAATTTGAAATTCACCAAGTTAACAAAATAATTACTCTTATTTATTTAAAGGAGTTATTGTTACGCATGAATTTTCTATAAAAAAGTTAAATGATAAAAATATATTTATCTGATTATACTTAGAATGTATGTGAGCGAAATATGAAGAAAACTGAAATTACCATCATGTTTCCTCCATTATATGATTTCTTTCATATCTTCGAACGTATATGAATCACATCATACACAAATAAAGACTCATTAAAATTAATATTTATTAGATGAATAAATTTAAATTACCTATTTAACTAATTATTTAAATTCAATTTTAAATAATTTTTTAAATTCAATTTTATATTTTTTTTAAAATATAATGTAAAATAGTTCAATAATAACAGTCAATATTCAAAATACTTTAGAATCGGTAGATATCGACACAATAAAGAATATTAAAAATCATATGGTTCAGAAGTGTCGATCCTATTTCACAACAAACCAAGATAGTTACACATTAATGTTGTAGTTTTGATATTTGTTAATATTATGTTTTAAAAAATTAAACTTCATATTTAAATATTATCTTTTAAAAAATTAAACTTCATATTTAAATATTATCTTTTAAAAAATTAAACTTCATATTTAAATATTATGTTTTAAAAAATTAAAATACGTATTTAAAACTACATATTTAAAAAATTAAAATACATATTTAATTATTATGTTTAAAAAATATAAATTACGTAGTTCTATAATGTGTTGATTTTTATCAATTCTAAAGTATTTTGAGTTTTGTTTATCGTTATTGAAATATTTTTCAAATTATATTTAAAAACGTATTTTTATGTATATTATTAACATGAATTTTAATTGTCTCCTTCAGTAAAAAGTTCTATATTAAATGAAAATATTTTTTTTAAAATGTATATCCTAATGGCAAAATCCTTTTGGCCATAAAAATTTAATGTGTTATTCATGGCATAGTTATAAATGTCTTATCATCAATTATTTTTTAGAAATATCTAATTTTCAAAATAATATTATTTTTTCTCTTGAAAAACATCCAATATATATAGACTAATCTATTTAGTTGATT
This sequence comes from Solanum lignicaule, assembly GCA_029582545.1. Classification (NCBI taxonomy): domain Eukaryota; kingdom Viridiplantae; phylum Streptophyta; class Magnoliopsida; order Solanales; family Solanaceae; genus Solanum; species Solanum lignicaule. The sequence continues at coordinate 14,885 of JAJOOF010015567.1, forward strand.
ATATTTAAAGAAAAAATCAACTAAATTTTTTTGAATCTACGCTTAATTACAAAATAATTAAGTATAATCTTAAGTAGACAAGATAGTCATTTGTAGTTAATATTAATGAGAAATTTAATTGTCTTCTTCAATAAAGAGATATATTTTAAGCGAAAAAATAATTTTTCAAAGGTATGCATTGGTACCTTATGAACATTTTTTAAAGGTACTATTCAAAAATATTTTTTTAACTAAAACGTGCAAAAAAAATTATTAACTGAACAATATTTATTTTTTAAAATAAATCGAATGAACTATACACATATACAAAAAAAAAAAAATTTATTAACTGACCAAAATATTCAAATAATGATAAATAAATAAATCCACAAATAGATGTTTAAGACTGAAACTAATCATTGAAATAATTTTTTTAATAAGAAATCACATGTGAGAAGTATCAAATATATTACTGAATTTTGTGAGAAGTATCACATTAAAGGGAGTTTCTAAAATTACCTTGAATGTAATAAACTTATTTATAGCGTTATGTCATATTTTCACTATAAAATATCAAAAAAAATTATAACACGAAAATTACTTCCTTATTTTTTAATACATAAAATTCATCTAATTATTAAATTTATCCCACGAAACTTATCTTTTTATATTTATCACATTAAACTACAAACTTTATTAAAAAAAGATTTCTTATTATCTGAAAAGAATAATCTTTAAAGTTTGTCATCAAAAAATATTTTATTTATTTTAAAAGATGATTATGAAATATAATGTTCAAATGAGTATAGTAATGAAGAAAAAAAAATCAAATCATATTATTTTAAATTTTGATGATAGTGTATTAAATATACTATAATGAAATTAAAATAAAGAAAACAAATATAATATTATTCCCAACAAATTTTGTGTTATGAAGTTAAATATTAATGAATATTTTTTTTGTGTGCTTGATTTTAGAATTGGATGATTTGTATATAATAGAAATAAATAAATGTTGTTTTGCAAGTTCAAAATTAGAAAATCATTGATAAACTGTATCCAAAAATATCTTATGGAATTAGAATTTGTATAATTTAATTTTACATGTAATGGAAAAGAAAAGAGAAAGGATGACAAAAAAGATGAAGAAAAAGGAACAAAGAAAGGGTGAATTAGGAAGAATTAAAAGAAGATGAAATTAGATTGTAATGGTTCCACATTATAAAGTTCATTAAATAATTTCCTTCACACAATTAATAATAATTCTAACTCATTAAACATAAAATTGTTGTTCATACGTATTTCTAGAAGTTTAGGAAATAGTAGTAATAAAGACTTTACTTTACTTTGAAATGGAAGAAGGTTAAATTAGTCTTTTTACAATTCTGGCCAAATTATGGCCACATAATTCTGGCCATTTAGCACTTTCCTAACAAAAAATTGATCTAGCTAAACAAGGTAACTTTTCATAAAGGAGTCACCGCACTTATTGATACATGGTACACAAATGACTTTTTAGTGCGGAAATCTAGGTTTGATTTCAGATAATTTTGTAGCGACTCTGACTATATAAGTAGTACTCCCCTTACTCACAAACTCTGGATACACCTCTGTTGGTGGACGGAGAAATTTAACTACTTAAGTTTTTAGTGTGTGATACAAATAAATGTGTTCTAATCTTTGAATTCATTTGTCGTGCTCGTGCATCACCCAATTACATGCTTGATTTTGCTTAATCCCAAAAAAAAAAATTCTTCTTCTTTCCACATTTAAATGTTTCTCAAAAGATAAACGTGATGGCCAATTTACACTTAATACCACAAGGTCTTTTTTAAACAAAAGAAGAGGATTAATCATGGTCGAATATGAATATGGACCGAACATTAGATAAAAAAAGAAAGAGAGTGCTATTTGATATGTGCAATTTTTTTTAAAAAAAATGGACAGCTAAAAATGAAACGGAGAAAACATTGTGTGTATGCAAGTTTCAATGCAAAAGCAATGTGATTTTAGCCTCTCTGCTTTTCAGAGCACTCTCTGCGTAGTGATAGTACTAAAGACACTATTCAATGCTAATACGGCTGTTAATGCTTCTTGTTAACACAAATAAACAAATTTATAAGAATAATTACATAAACATGACAGCATTAATTAAAGTAAAGTTGGTCAATCATGAAAAGGGAGGGGGAGAATGATAAAGTAAAGTTGGGGTGTAAATGATTTTTGACCCAATTATAAATAAGCCATCATGATTTTGAAAATGTAAACTCAATTGAAGCATACGCTTCGTTTTACTGCTTTATTTGTTGTTGCTCATATTTTATTTTCTCATATAATTGCCGTCAATATAAATTATCAATACCATAATTTAATCTTCGTTTTAGTAATCACTATGTCATGTTTTAGAGGCCACCCGTTTAAAATTTATTGTTATGCATCATGTTTTACAATGAGTACCCACATTTTGCCAGACAAATATATGCTGGTCAAAGGCCATGTATAGAAAATCTTTCTTCAAGGTTTGACTTGCATATATTTGTCTAGCAAAATGTGGATAGCCATTATAAAACATGATGCATAACAACAAATTTGAATTGGTGGCCTCCAAAATATGACATAGTGATTACTAAAACAAAGATTAAATTATAATATTGATAATTCATATTAACGGCAATTATCTGAGAAAATAAATTATGAGCAACAACAAATAAAGTAGGAAGAACAAGGTATGCTTCAATATAAAACTATATTCAAAATCATGACAACCTATTTATAATGGGGTAAAAATTATTTACACCCCAAATTTCACTTTATCATTCTCCCCCTCCCTTTTCATGATTGACCAATAAACTTCCCAATCGTTCTCCCCCTCCCTTTTCATGATTCACCAACTTTAGTTTAACTAATGGTGTCATGTTTATGTGATTCTAATAAATTTGTCTATTTATGTTCTTTTCTGGAAAAATTATATGAAAAGACTTTCTTATGACTTAACTATATAAATAATAGTATTTTTTAAAATATTATAAATATAAAACATTTTAATACATATATGGCCGTTTAATAAAAAAACTTTTAAATAACTATTATTAACTCGATAAAACATAAAAAAAACTTCCACTAATTAGGTATCTCTGTCATCCTTGTTTCCTAACATTTCTTCCTTTCCCATCTTTTCTCACGCTATTATTACGTAAATCTTCATTAGCCACTAATTCTAAGATCTCATAGAGAATTCTTCCCTTTTATTTAAATACTATTCCTTATTTTTATGTAAAATTATTATTAATAATGATATTACATATAATTTTTTATATATAATATGTGCATGGTATAAGTTTCTTCTAGTATACCATGTATTTTATAGTATAAATATATTTTCTGACAAGAAATTATTATTGTTACTTTTGGGTATATATTTATGAATAAATATGCATGGTATAAATTTATTATGTAGAGTAGTATTTTGTAAGAAATATTTCTAATTACTTATAATTTTTATTTGTAATATATCCACGGTATAAAAGGACAAATTTATAAGAATAATTGCATGCATTAATTAAAGTAAAGTTGGTCAATCATGAAAAGTGAGGAGGAGAATGATTAGGAAGTTTATTGGTCAAACATGAAAAGGGAGGGGGAGAATGTTAAAGTAAAATTTGGGGTGTAAATAATATTTACCCCATTATAAATAGGTTATCATGATTTTGAGAATGTAAACTCAATTGAATCTTCCTACTTTATTTGTTGTTGAAAACCTTACTTCAAGGTTTGACTTGCATATATTTGTCTGGCAAAATGTGGGTAGCCATTTCAAAACATGGTGCATAACAACAAATTTTAAACCGATGGCCTCCAAAAAATGACATAGTGATTACTAAAACAAAGATTAAATTATGGTATTGATAATTCATATTAACGGTAATTGTCTGAGAAAATGAATTATGAGCAACAACAAACATAGTAGGAAGAAGAAGGTATGCTTCAATTGAGTTTACATTTTCAAAATCATGATAACCTATTTATAAATAACTGTAAAACATTTTTGGCATATAAAGTGAAATCAAAATACAAGATGAGCAAAATGAAATACAAAAAATTGTTGATGAATATAGATGGAATGAATACAAAAATAGATTACAATTTGGTAATTTAGGTCTTACATTATGAATTCAGATTTTAATTAAATTGTATAAGAATAATCGTGTCAACTCAAATTGTATTTGTATTTGAAACATCACTAACGAATCCGACTTGTTTTAGTTTATTTCAAACCATAACCATTTGTAATTAGTACTCTATGAAGAGATACCAAATATGCAATTAATGAAATACAATAATATATGTCAAACCTTTTTAATGATAAATCAAAACTTCATGAGATGAAAACGATGACTTTGCAGAATAAACTGCTATAAAAAGATTAATGTATATTTGACAAAATAGTTTAGAATCAAGCAAGATTAACCAAACTACAAATAAATCATTATTGTATTTCAATTGTTTCACTATCATCGCAAACTATGTGAGGTATGTTTATGCCTCGAAGGTGCCTCACTATCACCAATGACTCCGACATCAAACTCTTGATCATGCTGCCTATATTAAAATACAAAATGAAACAAATAAACAATTCACAATGAATACAAGGTTAAACCTATAAATACAAATTCAACAAAGATGTAAACTAAATTAGATATTGAATACCAAAATACTACATACCACTTAAATTCAGGATACATAATATAACAGACAACTCAATTTTTGTATGTAACATCTTGCTAATTGAAAGGACTAGAAAGAAGTTAAAAAATGGAAATAATCATTTTTGGAAAGAATAAAAGTCTGGAAAAATTTGTTAAGTGTGTTAAGTTTGGGTTTTTGGTCAACTTCAAACGACCATAACTCCTAGATCAGGATGAGTTAGGTGTATTTCCAGATACCGTAGGAAATATCATTGAATTATCTTTCCAACGCCGCCGAGTTTGCGAGATTCCGAGTTCATATGAGTGAGTTATGCCCATTGAAAGTTGGGTTGTTCAAATAAGGAAAGTCCAATCCGGATTTTAGAAGGGCATTATGGTCTTTTCACCACTCAATTAATTAATTTTGTTTTTGGTAATTAAGTTGGGGTCTAAACTGATTGGATTCAGTTTACGCTTTTGAGAAACAAGTTAGGGTTTTGAGAGAAGAGAAAAGAAGGGGAGAAAAGAGGAAAAGGAGCAAGGAATCGTCAAGTTCTTGAAGTTAGGCTCGTGGATTTCGTCAAGGGGTGATCCCTACGAGGTATGTGAGTCTTTCATAGCATTGGGTTAGTTCACCCACGCGCCAATCATGTTTATTTCGGCGATGTTTGTTCTAGAAAGTTGAAAGTTGATGAATCTTGAATGGTGTTCTTGATATTGGTCTTCGTTCTTGAGTTAGGTTGAGATTGAGGAGTCCCTTGAGGTAAAAATGGTGTTTCCTTGAGTTGTTGAGTTAGACTCTTGTGTATACATAATGGGTATCTGAATCTAAAGGGAATTTGAGAAAAAGAACCGAGTTTAGGCGAATTGGGTTAGAAAACAAAGAAGGAACAGAAATTGGGTACCAGGTCCGCATCGCTGACCTGTTCCTCAGAAGTGTAACTTTCTCTTCGCGTCGCGGAGAGGTCACAGAACTCTCTGCCTAAAAAGTTATTTCATGACCAAATATTTAAATACACCTTCGCGTCGCGAACTAGTTTTTAGGCAGTGATTTCTTGATCATTTCTCATGTTTAGCTATCTAAAATCATTCCTAAACATCATGAGATCTTTCCTATCACAAATCATAATCCTTGAATCCATAATTCAATTCAAGAAAAGTTAAGAGTCAAGTCAAGAAAGTTAAGAGTCAAGTCAAGAGAAGTTCATAAAGTTTTCCAAAAGTCTTTTACAAATGTTTTAACTTTGTTTTAAGACTTGAGTAAAGAGTAAAGTTTGAAGTGCATTTTTTCAAAAGAGTATATCAGGTTTATGTATTCCCAAAGAGTAGATGTTTTCACATTTAAACAAGAAAGGAAACTGAGATTTCCAAAAGAACCTTTGAGCTAGTTTTCAGTAAAGAGTAAGAGTAAAGTTCATTCTTTAAAGATTATTCGGGAACTAAGTATTCACAAGAGTTAAAATGTTTTCACATTTGAGCAAGAAAGGAAACTGAAATTTCCAAGAGAGCTTTTAAGCTAAGTTTTTGAGTAATTATCTTAAACCAAAGAAAGAGTTTTGTTTTTACAAACATATGAGCTAAAGCATATTTTGGGAGTAGTATCGAGCACCGATATGGGGACGATCTTGAGTTCAGATAACTCACGTCTACATGAACCATGTAGCCATCATGGGTAGTAAAGGATCATACGTTTTAGATGACTCATTAAGATGCTTTTAGCATAGACTAGTGAATCCACTTAGTTAAGCGTTCTATATGATGGCAAAGTACAAGATAGTTCTGGAAGCGTGGGCAAGACGTTGTATCACCACTTAGGCTTATAGTGGTGGTTGTCGGTTAGAGAAACTCCCACAGAAACTATATTACTTTATTATATGAGTAAAGTTGAGTTTGTTAGTGCATTTTCTTTAACGAACTAAGTTGTTTCTATTGTTTTAAAAGCTTTCTATATATTGCATGTGTTTTATTGCTTTATATTGAGTTAAGTTATTCAGAAGTTCAGTAAAGCCAAGGTAAGTGTTTCTTTCAGATTCTTTTCAAGCTTAAGTTAGGTTAGCATTCCAACTCGCATACTCGTACATTCAATGTATTGATGCCAGTTGGCCTGCATCTTATTATGATGCAGACGCAGGTAATCAAGATCAGCATTCAGCGCCTCGTTGATCCAGTTGAGCACTCAGAGTCAGTTAGTGAGCCTCCTAGCTTTCCGAAGGGTCCTTTTTATTGCTTTCAGTATTTTAGTTCATTAGGATGTCGTGGGTCTTGTCCCGACGTCCATCTCAGTTGTTTAGAGGCTTCATAGACAAAGTTAGTGATGTTAGTTCATGAGTCTTTACTTTCCCTTTTCAGTTAAGTTGAGACTTAAGTTGCCACTTTGGCAATGAATGTTATTTATTACATTCTAAGTTATATTTTGAGCAGTTCAGTCACTTGTTTTAAAAGTATTTATCTTGACTAAAGTCTTCCGCTGAGTAAGTAAGTCAGGCCAAGGGTTCACTTGGGGCCAGCAATGGTTCTTGAGTGCCGATACCACCCAAAGTGTAAGGGCGTGACAATGTAAGTGATACAAAAGTGTAACTACCCACTCAGATTCAGAATACAATAAAAAAAAAATAACCACTCAGATTCTCTAAACAATAGAAAATACATCATACCAAACATATTCAGAATACAAAATACGACATACCACACAGATTCAGAATACAAAATACATCAGACCACTCAATTTTTTTAATGAATACAAAAGTGTAACTACCCAATCAGATTAAGAATATAATAAACAACAACCACTCAGATTATGTAATGAGTATCAAATACAACATAACAAACAGATTCTAATTAAATACAAAAAACTTCAGGCCACTCAAAAAATTGAAATGAATACAAAAACTAAGAAACCTCTCAAAAGATTCTAAATACAAAAAGATGCAAAACACCAACTCTTCGACTGTCTCTCTTCCGTCATTTTAGCAGCAGATCTTACATTATCCACTATTTCTTGAGTAATACATAGATTAAAGGATGAAAAATCGCTAGAAAACTATTGATTAAGTTGGATACCTCTTGTAATCCTCTTAGATTCGGCCATTAGAGAGTGATTTTGTGGTTTTCAAATCCTAAACGAAATTGGTCAATTTAATACTCAACTACAAACAAAATTTTTGAAAAATTTAAACAAAAAAAAAATCAGTAATCAAACCTAAGAATTGGATAAAAATGCATGTTTTAATCAAAGGAATTGTTGTGAATATCTTTAGAGACATATTTTCCAATTTCTGAAGGAAAAAAAATCGAAAAGAATGGAACAGAGAGAAGCAAGAGTTGAAAGATGAAGAAGAATTGGAAGAGAGAAATTAGTGAGAGAGAAAATATTTTTAAAAAAAAACATATGAGAGAGAATGAGTTGGAAAACGTGTAATTAAGGTGAGATAAAATAGGAACTAAATTAAGATACACAATATTTTCTAAAATATTGACATTTTGACATTTTTACTAATATTTATAAAATATGAATGTTTTTAATAATTATGTTAGAATTTTTGACTAGTTTACTAATTTATCCTAATAAATATGCACAACAGTAGTAGTCACGAGAAAGAGCTCAATCCCATTTCTTTCCTCACTTCTTCACTTGTTATATTTATTATATTGCTTAGATACTAACATTTTAATTAACTTAGATGAATCTTTGAACGATTTTCAACGGTCTTTCTTTCACTATTCCGTTATTTGTTTACTTTAAATTTTGAAATCTCAAAACCCGTTTAAATTAGATAACTTAAGCTTTGAGACTAACTTGAGAATTATTTATATTATTCATAGTTAGTGTTTAGCTTTCAAAAGCCATGTTTAAGAGGTTGTGTTAATTGTTTAACTCAAAAACTTTAACTCGGATAAAGTTGTTAAATTATAATCATTTATAATACTTTAGTATTATAATTATTTCATCACTTGGAATGATATACATATAAAGATCAAATAAATTTTATTCATTTTTAAACAAGACTTTTGTTAAAACCCTTTTAAAAAAATTAAAAATTAGTCAAACATATTTTAATCCGTCGGTCAACCGCATGTTAGCAGATCTTTTAAGGTGCTTAAAACCTTCTTTAGAGGGTCATTTGAACTCTTACCCAAACTTTGATTTATTAATGGTTTTATTTCAAAATTACTTTTTTAAATGGTTTCCTTAATTTTCCTAAAATTAAGTGGTACTCTATTAACTTATTTTCAAAATTAATAAATAGTCATGTTATGGAACGTTTTTAACTTGGTTTGAAAACGGATCGTACCAAATACTTTAGATACAATGAGGTTATGACATAAACTATAGTCATTTTTGGCAAATATCATATTTATATCTATTTCAATTTAATAACCTTAAAAGTTAAAACTATAATTATTTGTGTAAGTTATTCTATAATTATATTATAACATAAATGATTCAAATATATATTTTTTATCTAATGAAATCAAAAATTTAATATATCAATTTAGGAACCAAAATAAATATTAATATATCCATTTAAGAACCAAAATAAATCTCCCCTTTTTTTTCTCATCTAATTTCTCAAAAAACATTAATGGCTTTGATTGAGCCTTCAATGTTGGAGTTGAATTGGACTTTCTTTGCTAAGAAGAACATTAAGAGTTTTAAAAATGATGATTCTTACTGTATAGAGCAGGCACTAACTAAATCAATATAGGTGGGATTACGAAATATTATTATTTTATAAATGTATTATTTAATTGATAAATTAATATTTATTAATTTAAAAAGTGCTTTTGATATTCAACGAAGATTAATTTTATGGTGCAATTCGAAAAGACAACTTCGAAACTTTTGGATACAATAAAAAAAGTTAGAGATAAATTTTAACTAGATTTATTACATAAATGATCTAAAAATATATTTTTCATTTAATAAAAGCAAAAAATTTAATATATCAATTTAGGAGCCAAAATAATTTTCCCTTTTTTTTCTCATCTAATTCCTCAAAAACCATTTATATACCCACACCCAGACAATCTTTTAATAATCCATAAAAGTTGAACATAAATAAGCCCCTCCTTTTTTCCTTTAACCAACTACTAAAAAAAAGCTAATACTTGTTGTCACATAAAGATTCTTTTTTCTAATGTCTTTGGTTATTTTAATTAGATAATCGTCATATACACGCAGAGGCGGAGCTAAGGTTAGAAGTTTGAGGTTCTAAATCAATTTTGTTTGGGGATTCACATGTTAATATACATTATTTATTTAATTTTCTAATACAAATATAGGGTTTACGAAAAAGCTAGTGGGTTCGTCCGAACCCACGAACCCCACCTAGCTCCGCCTCTATTAACACACGAAATCTAATGTTATTTTTTTATGTTTATATTGCATGCATTAGGTATGTATGTGTATGTATGTTTTATGTGCATACATATTTAAGTTTCACTTTTTTCTTAGGCATAATACATTAATGTATCTTTTAACTTAACTTCAGTTGATATCTATGTCCTTCAACTTTGTGTGCGCACAAGTAAACACTTAAGTTTATATAGAGTTGAATAAGTAGACGCACGTGTCCTACACATGTCATAATATATATTCTACATAGCATAAAACAAACCAATTCGAGCATATCTCACTTGAGTTGACATGTTGGACGCGTGTGTCTATACTTGTGCATACCTTAAGTTGGAGGACATAAATGTTGGTTGAAGTCAAGTTAAAGGAAACATTTATTTAATATATATGTCTATATTGTATTCTCTATTATCGATGTAGATAAATGAATTTTGATTATCATTAAAAAAAAAATTATAAAATTTAAATTTAAAATTTATTTACAATATAAATATATAATCTTTTAAGAAATTATTCTGAAATATGTCTTTAATTTTATTAATTATTCTTGTAATAATGCATCGAAATATATTTATAAGGTGATACATTATAGATTTCGTTAGTATTAACAACTTTTTTTTTGGTTCATTCGAGAATAACATTAGCTTATATATCCAATCAATATTTTTCATATTTTTGGACGAAATTAATATTTTCTTATAGTATATTTGTTATATAAATTAAAAAAATAAACATATTATGATTCTAAAGAATTATTTTTAAAAAAGGATAATTTTCCCTTTATTTTACGTAGAAAAGGCTTTTTTTTTATCAGTACTCATTAAAATCTGATTAAATTTAAATTTATACATTACAAAACTCATTTTTGAGTAGCGCCTCCAAATATGTTTTTTTCCATTCTCATAACTCCAAACTCAAAATATCTAATTAAAAATGAAGGAATTCCTATCATTTCACCGTAACTCATATCGATAGACTGGAAGTGGATGCTGATATTTGTATTGTTGCAGAACTAGTAGTACTACTCTAATTTGAATAAAAGTTTCTTGTCCACTCTTTTTTGAGAATACACTACACAATAGTATAAGTTTTCAATTCTGCAACTATGATTTCCCAGGATTGAGAAGTAGCTCCTCCTTTATGTAGTAACTTTTGAATTTTGTTTGATAAGATTTTTTTATGTTTTTAAAATATTTTAAATTATTAATTAATATAACTTATTATACTTTTTACGTAATTTTTGTACGTGCTATGATATATTACTACTTGATGGTGAGTGTTGACCATCAGAGCATGTGTTGCGAGTCTAACCTCAAAACGGACATTTTTTAGGGAGGGATACACAAATTACTTGCAAGTATTTAAATAACCCAAAGTAGGCGTATTTCATTGATTGACTAATTGAAAATTGAAATCACTACTTCAACTATTACAATAACTGTTCAATGGATATATAAATAGAAAACATAATAGTTGTTGTGGGAGGCATAGTAAAACTCTAATTGCTACAAGAGAAGCTTTGGATTCAAGTTTCTTGTGCATAATCTGAATATTTTACAAAGTTGAAAGTACAGCCTCGTTCTTAAGCAACCCCATTTGGAACCTCAGTTACAGTCATCTTGCTAGTTATTCCAATTAACTTTCGCGTTTCCTCATCCATCTCCGCGTTATCCTTTTTCATCCTCTCTGTAACTATCATTGGCATCTTACCAGCATTCACATAAGTTCGGAGAAGTGCATTATATATCTCTGTATTCACATACGTGGCGTGTCGAAGGGTAACTAGTAACTGTTCTGCCATCTGAATGTCGCCCTGCTCTTCAACTACATGAAACATCTCTTGAACCATCTTTGCATCCGGATCCCATTTTGAAACACTTGTAACAGTTTTTTTGAAAAATTCGACAACTTTATCCATTTCCTTTTGCTTCAAATAACCCCGTGTAAGAAGCTTCCAAGTGGTGCAGCTAGGAGTTATGCCTTTCTCCGCCATTCTGTTGTGAAAATCGACAGCATTTTCCATCTCACTTCTGTTAATGTAAGCAGCAAGAATTAAATTTGCAATCCTAGTATCCTTGGTCACAGAACCAGCTTCCCATTCAGTGTACAGATTCATTGCTTCTCCAAATTCATCCAACTTCAGTAACGACGATATAATACAACTATATTCTGTATCATTCACTTTACGGAAGAGTGACTTCATCTCCTTCCATATTCGGAAAACTTCATCCTTGCTCTGTAGATTTGTATGCAAACTAATGAGAGAAGCATATGCAGTTCGACCCTTCCTGGAAATCCTTTTCTCCATTTCTCTCAAAGTTGACTTTGCCTTATCCTGAAGTGAGCTTTTAATGTAGATGTTGGTTAAGGTGCTAAATGTTATCCAGTCAGGGTCCAATTTTGCCTTCTTTAGCTCAAGGAACGCTTTCTCTGCAGCTTCAACATTATTCTGTGATGCAAAAACTGCCAACTCCAGATTGTATGTGACAATATCAGGAGAGGTATTTTTCTTCAATTCCTTAATCAGGCCTGGAACCTTCTCTAGTTGCCCTTGGGATATGTATAAGGTAAGCATATGATTATAAGGAAGAGGGTACTTCAAGAACCCGCATTCGGACATTTTTTCCATCAAAGACTCAGCTTTAGTAGTGTCCTTATGCTGGACATAGGTGTGGAGAAGGGCAGTACAGGTGGTCTGGACCTTCAGTTTATCAGGCAGGTCTTCAAAAAACTTCTCTGCACTGTTCATACCACGAACTTTTGCAATCAAGTCCAAATGAACTGCATAGTCACCAGATAATAGTTCGATATCATCTTGTACCCTCATCCATTCACAAACCTGTAAACATAATCCCATCAACATTGCAGATTTCAATGCTATTAAAAATGGCATGTAGCCTTGCTTTTCAGAAAACTATCGCAAGGGCTATATAGAAAACTATGAGACGCTTACTCAAGAGCAAGGACAATAATTAATTTAATTTAAACAAAACAAAAACAAGCAGTAGAAAAAATAAAATGCATGTTTGTATTAAGCATTTACAACATGCATTCCGTTCTTAACTGGTCATATCAGTGGTCAGAGTTCTTATTAGCAATAATATAAGGAATATCAGCAAAGCTTGAAGACTCTAGCAATTCCTTCAGTAGGTGAGGAGACTCCGGAGCAATTGGGAATACTGTAAAAAGCAGTTACCTTCTCAATCATATAACACCATATCTTGGATTAGTAACTCCCTTGTTCAAAATCTAAGGTGGCACCGTGTACAATGACTTTGTATTCAGCAATTAACCACATAGAATAATTCACTCGAGTATTCAACAAAAGAAGCAGATAATTTCCAGTTCTTACCCTATCCCGCCCATCCATCCTAAGCAAGTTTCAGGGAAAAATGTAGAAGCTAGCATAGAAAACAATCAAAGGAAATGTATTCCAGTGCTGCAATACTCTACCACTATAAGCCTAAGAAATGAATGATTCAAAGTAAATCATGAAACAGTTAATGAGAAGAAAGAGAAACCTCAAGGGCATGTTTAAATCGTTTGTGTCTTCGCAACTCCCGGACAATGCGATTGAGCTCATACTTCCGGACAGGGTGCCCCTCTTCCTTCCACTTGCGTATAGCAATGACAGCACTACGTTTTGCATAGATCAAACTCAAAAGCCTCCTCCCTAGTGTGTCTATGCCACGAGTACTTGTGGCAGTACTAGTGCCACCTTCTAAACTAGTGGTAATGCTACTTCCACCTCCTGATCTAGTGGACTTCACTGTTGTCGAAGCTTCAGTTGATAGAGGGCGAACAGCAGCATAAGATCTCCGGATCAAACGGAGCAACATTTTTATTACAGACACACTTTGTATTGCCTGCTTTGACAAGAAGATCAGATATGAGATTACCATAAAAAGAAAGATATCAAGACAAGCCACGTTTAGAACACATCGTTTTCAGATATTTGAGTCAACAATCTTTGACTCTTTGTAACAGCATATTATACATCAAATGCACTTCACCACATTTTTCTTTTTTTTACACGGATCAACTTGCTTACACCTCGACTGTTACACCGGGTATTAGCTATTTCCCACCACCATCAACACACGTATCTAGTAACTTTGTCCACCAAAACTTAGGCATAGGCAGATGGGAAGAAATATATAAGTGAGGTAAGCATACACTCACAGTCAACATGCCTTCCTGGCAACAATAGGGTTTAATTGGACATTCAATAATCTAAATTTCATCATAAACTGGAGGTTTAGCACGTGAATTCCTATTTTTCATACAGAGCAACCACTTCTAATCTCTTACCAATCTACCACATTCCATAAGTTCCCTCGTCTCAAACTCTGCTCTTAGGTACGTTTCCTCTCTTCACTTCTCTTGATTGTTTTTTAGTCTACCGTTGTCAGGTTGGCAATTGGGAATCATCATTCTTATCACTTCATTCATCTAAGTTTGAGCATCAATTACTTTCGGCTTGTTCTTTGGTTGTGCTGGAATTTGAACATGACACTTTGTAATTCTCCTCCAACTAAATGTACTTCACCAGTCTAAATCAACTTATCCTGAATAACAGTAAATGTACTTCCAGACCTTATATTGACCAATTTCAATTTAGATTTTCAAATACTAAATCCATGACCTTAACCACTCTTTCTCAATTCAGCTACGCATTGCCCAACGATTTCCCAGCTTAAGCACAAAAAGCAAACTGTGTAGTATTTATTAAATTCTAAACATTTCTCTTCCATAAAAGCTACAAATTTCCACATTTTTCTGGTTTATTGCCATTACCACATTTTAAGCACCAAATAAACTTTCATTTCTTCGCTAACTCAGCACTAATCAGAGTTGTAGATGCACACATACATGCTATAAATTTGAACTGAATGAAAGAACTTAGGATTACCAACGTAATACAGTAATTGAAAAATGATAAACAAACAGAATTCAGAAGAAAACACACCTACTGTGCGAGTGATTTGCAACGTCAATTTACTCGCCGGCGAGAGAGTTAGGGTTTAGGGTTTAACACTTAAACCTCCGGTGTTTATTTCGGGTTTTCCACGCCCATGAAAGAATAAGGTTTAAGAAAAATAAATTTAAATATCTAGTCCTTTTTCTTTTTTTCTTTTTTTTGATATTTTAGTCCTTTACCTTTGCTAAAGTGGATAAACTTTTAATCATTTGATATTTTTCGGTGAACATCATAAAATACATGTTTGACAAAAAGATTGATATTAAAAATAAAAAAAGTCATAAATTTAACATAATACTCGTATGTCAAATTTCAACATAGCATACGTAAATATGATTTAAAAGAAAAGAAAAATGTATGTCTATAACCTTACTCAGTAATGAATTCTACTTTAATTTAAAAATTAGAATACGAATAAAAATTATGCTAATGAATAAAATAAACACAACATAAAAATAGATAATACAAAAAATTACATGGAACCACATGAAGTAAAGGTTGAAAATGAGAAAGAAATGAAATATAAATAATATAAAAACAAAAAATAAACTTTTAGAAAAATTTAGAATAATAAAAATAAAATGAGAATTAAAAAAAAATAAAAAATGTGGGCTTTGTTGTATAAGCAACCTACTTTTTAGGGAAAATTAGTAAACTAGTCAAACTCCCTAACATAATTATTAAAAATATCTACACTTTAAAATAATCATTGAAAATGTCAATATGTCAATATTTTAGCAAATAAAATGTATCCTAATATAATTGATTTTCTTTCCTTTTATTTCTCAATTCAAGCCCCACATTTAACTAATTTTACTCCTTATACGTGAAAAAGAAGAAAAAAAAACTCTCATTACCCACTTTCCCCTCTTTCTAGGTTTTTACTCCAATTTCTTCCTTTCTCTCTCTTGAGTTTTTCACCATTGTTCTCTCATTTTCTTGTCTAAGAAAATCACCTCTTCTACTTTCCTCCAATTTGTTTAAGAAATCTCACAATTCCTTCAAAATATTTTTTACCCACTGATAAAGGTAAATACATTGTCACCAAGTATCTTTTGATTTTCAAAATTGAGTGTTGAAGATTTTGAAAAACTTGTTGAAGACCAAGTTAAGGAAGAACAATTTCCTATTAGTTTGTTTTGTATTTATAATTTTTTTTTAGAATTTTGTATCCTTTCTCAATTAAAATTCAAATCTGTATGTATGTTATTAATATTTGTATTCATTCAAAATCTCATGTTGCATATATATGAATCTTGTATTTGTTCTTGATTTGAATTCATCCCAAAGGTATGTCAACTAGATATGTTTTTTATTTATAGGAAGCACAACTTCCTATTGGTTTGTTTTGATAAATTTTTTTAGAATTTTGTATCCTTTCTCAATTTTGTATTCAAAATCGTATGTATGCTATTAATATTTGTATTCATTCAAAAATCATGTTGCATAGTTTATGAATCTGGTATTGTTCCTAATTTGTATTCATTCTAAAGGTATGTCAACTAGTTATGTATTTTATTTAAGAATGATTGCAACAAATATTCATTTATTCCTTTTCAGTT
Source organism: Solanum lignicaule (assembly GCA_029582545.1). Lineage (NCBI taxonomy): Eukaryota > Viridiplantae > Streptophyta > Magnoliopsida > Solanales > Solanaceae > Solanum > Solanum lignicaule. The sequence continues at coordinate 31,448 of JAJOOF010015567.1, forward strand.
TTATATTTCATTCTCACTTTTTCATCATACTTTTTTTGTATTTTATATATTATTATACAAACTACATAAAAACTAGAATGAATACAAACACAAATAAAATACATATTGGAATGAATACGACTTAAAAAAGGATACAAATTTTTGAAGAAAAAAATACATGAATACAAATACGTTTCTCAAATAACTATAGA
>JAJOOF010015568.1:0-32108 GCA_029582545.1 Solanum lignicaule
TATACAGCTAAACAAGTTTCCGAAGCACATTTTAAGAACTTTTTGGGTCAAATTCAATTATAACCATTTCATTAAGTTCTCGACTCCAAACTCACATGTGAGGCTCTAGTTTCACTAGTTCATTTTTTTAGGGTCGTTACATGACCAATCCATCACCCCTACCTATGGTCTGTGGGTCTATCCACGAGCCATGGATGGCTGGTCGTGGATGGCACATGCAACTTTCTGGAAATCTATCATTTGCCCCTTTTTGGATATGGGGTGTTACACTAGTTTATCACTGTGTATTATATATATCCTATTTTTTGTAGAGGTAAAATTCGAAGCCAATAAAAAAACCAATCCCCTCACTGTCATGACCTAGGGGTACCCCCTAGATGTAACATGGCGTATAGAATCCCGAAGGACTCCATACAAGCCACTTAGCTCTTATAACATAAGAAATAAAACAATAAGAGTAAAACAATAATCCAAATTCAATATTTTTTATAAAAGAAAAGCGGAAGTCTAAAACCCTTCTTTCAATATAGACATCTAGTACAATAGAATGAAATTGGGATAGCCCATACATCATGTCCAAAAGAGAAATACATGAAAGAAAGTGAATCAATAAAACTCTGTCCTCAAAGCATGAGGACTCACCAAAGCTTGGGAAATCTCAAGTCAACCCCTAGCCACGAAACTGATGACCCTGAATATTAGACCCTACATTTGGGAAAAATGTAGGCAAGAATATGCATTAGTACAATATTACATACTAAGTATAATTGCCATGCATAAAACAGTTAAATCATGCTAAAATGGACATTTCATTTCATGACATGCAATTGACCAAGCTAAAACATGATATAAGAGAGTTAGAAAACATACTTCATAAAAACATGGTCAATGTTTGCCAACATCATCTTTAAAACTTTTGAGCACATATGAGATACTCCTTGAGTAACCTTAGTTCATTATTAATGTGGGGAATTAGCCTTAACCGACATAGAGACCATGTGAGCTATAACATGATCCCCCGGTGTCTCCCACACCGAAAAAGGTAGTCCTACTTGCCAAGGTAGAACCATGAACTTATAGCTTATGTAGATCCACTAGCTAATCATCCTATGGGGGCACATAGTTAAGGGATAAGGAGATTTCTACTAGGAACCCGGCCTCTACTAACGGGAGAGCTTCTATCTAATGAGATCTCTTCTAGAAACCAGACCTCTACTAACGGGAGAGCTTTCATCTCGATATCAATATCCTCACGTTGCTAGACATTAAACCCACATAATAGTATTTTCTTACATATGCTCATTATCCATGGAAAGTTGTCCTTGGACAACCAATCCAAGCTATGTTCATTAGGATACCTCTTACTCTTTGATTCAATTAGGTGAGAAAGTTTTTCAACCTAAGTATCCTTTCTATGTGAGAAAACCATTCACATCATGCTAGTATATGTTTATGAGAATATCCTTTCAACAACACACAACAACATCATCATTGGTACTTTAGTCTCAAAGAACCTTTAAAACATTTCATAGATTTCATAAAAAAATCCATAAGTCCATAATTTACCTCTTGAAGTTCAAAACCCAATTTCAATCAACAATACTTAGAAAACATAAGTTAGATATAGATTTCATAAGAAATTCATGTAAACCTAGCAATGCATGCTCAATTTCATAAAACTCTTCCTATAAGATCAAAATCCCACATCATATGATTTATAACTTGAAAACATGGGGACTACATGGGTTCATAGAGGAAAAACCTCATAAAACATAGTCTTTAATCAATTCATGCATAGAAGATCATAATTCAATTATTTAAATCAATAATGAAAAGAACTCATGACAATTGAAGAAAACACTAACTCAATTGGGGAGTTCTATGTTTTGAAATAGAGGAATTTGGGAACTCCATGGATGGAAGCAATCCATGGATGAAAACTATCATACGTTGAATCCAAATGCTAGCCTTTAATGGAGGAATTTAGACTTTGGCCTTAAACTCTGCTTGAATCCTTCTTCTTCTTCAAGTTCTAGAGAGAGAGATATGTTGGAAAGAAGATTTGATCTTCTTTTAGGTTCTTAGAAAATTGACTTAAGTTGGGGAAAATTGAGAGTAGAATTCTTATATAGGCCTTTAGATGAAGGGTAAAAGGACATAGTATAGAATTAAAATAAATATGAAAAGACCAAAATGACCCTGGCTTAAAACTGATAAGTATTGCTCGCTGAGGATCGCCAAAGGTCACTTGGAGACTCACCAAATGGACCCTTGGCTCGCCTAGATTTACAGTGAATTGGCTTAAAATCCAGCCAATTAGGCGATGGGCAGGGGACCTTGTGCGACACACCGAATGAAACGGTGAGCCCGACTTGGCTCGCCTAATGTTCCAGAACCTGTACACTGGAAACAGGTCAATAGGCGAGGGTGGTTTTACCTGGCGGATCACCATTTCACTCGGCCTTCACCCTCTACTTTGCCGAATTGACTATGAAAGGAATATTTTCTCCTTCTCTATATTTGAGGTGTTACACCTACACTGAAGGTATGAGGGGTTTATATAGAGGGAAATTGGGGCTTCATTGGGGGGAAATTGGGTGGAAATCGAGTGGAAATTGGATGATTTCAAATTCGAATTTCAAAAATTTCTTGGATGATAAGGTTGGCAGCTAAGAATTTGTAGCAATTCCAATGGATATATGATTTGGGACGTCTAATTGCGAGTGAAGGATGATCTCGCAAGGAGATTCCTCCACCAAGATTATTTGAGAACATTCTTGTAAGATTCGCGTAGGGAAAGGATAATGGATCAGAGGATGATGCTAGAGGATCGGTTCGGGTTGCTGGATTCATTATGTTGGACTGTTGGGCGTTTTTGGGTTTCTTCTTCGCTACTGGATTGATTTGCGTTTTGGGGTTTGCCGTGAAGAAAATGAGGTGTTGTCGCTTAGGAATGGAAATTGAATTAGGTGGAATTGTTGTTGATAGAGTAGAACTGGACCGGTTTTTGTCTTTTGTGGGCTGAAAAGTGAATAAGTTGATGGTCGGTTCCAGGCTGAGTATTTATAACTGATTTAGGCAAAACTTTGGCTGAGAAAATTGGTTCAAAAAATGGAGTCTGAAAGGGGATACATTCTTAAAAGAGAAGTTAAAATGGTTAGGAATTGGATTTACAAAATGGCCATAAGAATTGCAAACTTGGCCAAGTGAATTAAGAATTTAACCAAAATTGAATTTAGTTGGTGGATTCGGCTAAATATTAAATAAGACAGATTAATATAAATTAATTAACGAGCTTTTTTATCTTAACAAAATAAAGTAATTAACTTAATTATAAACCAGTTCACCTAAAATATTGTCACGACTCGATTCCTCGAGTCATGATGTCGCCTACTATAACCCACCAGCAAGCAAGCCAACTCGTATCCCGGAACAACTAGTAATGGGATTGAGGGTAGAAATCTGAACCCAACAACACAATCATAATAACAACAGGAATCACAAATGGAAGGGAGGAAGCATGCCAAAACTATATACAAATAAAAGACCCCTCCCGGAACCTGGATGTCATAAGTACAAGTACTAACCAAATGAGTACAAGTCGCAAAAGTGGAAAAAAGAAACAAGATTGTCTCAAAAAACAAAAGACAAGTCAATGTATAAATACAGAAGGGGACGGGCAAATCCATGACGCTATGTGCTCACCCTCTCCTCTTTATATTACTGCAGCTTGCTCGAAATCAACGCTAATAGCTTGTGCTCGGACCTGCATCATGAAAACAGATGAATAGTGTAGTATGAGTATTAAAACAACAAGTACCCGGTAGGAATCATTGGCCGACTGAGCAAGAAAAGCAAAAGTAATATGAAATGCTAGAATCTAACATACTAATAGAAATAAGCAGGAGGGAACACCTAATAGGTATGTACATGAGCGTACTCACACACAACGAGAAGGAAAATAGCTAACTAAGTCCAACCAGGCTCCCATAATCCCGGCGGGTACGCTCGTGCACAATATAAAAGTAAAACCCGAATGGACTCTCATAAACCCAACAGGTGCAAAGAAGGGAGAGTTGAAATGAAGTAAGAAGATCCAATGAAATTTCCATGATTACCACAACTTTTCAGACTTGAACTGAACTAATCCATGTGCCTGAAGCTTACCTAGAGCTAATAGGGAAATAAGGACTTGAGCCAAGTGAAGATGAAGGATCAAGGACTTTAACCGAGATTTGGAGCAACCGAGGACATGAACAAATGCTAAGGATAATCGTAGACTTGAACCACATAAAATATGACCAAGGACATGACGCGACGTTAAGGATAATCGTGGACTTGAACCACATAAAATATGACGAAGGACTTGAACAGAGGTTAAGATAGCTATGGACTTGAACCAAGGCTAAAAGTGGAGGTGGACTTGAACCATGACGATATATACCAAGGCAAGGACTTGAACCCCGCCCGATGGAGTGAATTGGGGACTTGAACAACGAGTAGAGCCGAGTCGGGAAGAAATAGGATCATCTGTCAACTGAGGATCACGAGGAGTACCCCCAAACCGAGGGCCATCAATAAATCACTCTAGCAATAACCATATCCAACAAGAATCGTCGAGTAGCTTCCAAACAGAGAATTTGAATACATTGGAACCGACGGGACAAAGAATTATGGATATAAGGTTCCAAGAGCTGTGTTACTCTGAATAAGGCCCAGACTATCAGACTCAAGTCTCCTATATTAATCTACAAGTAACTAAGCCGTCTGTAGCGACGTTGGAGAGGTTTCAAGGACTAACGTCTCTAAAATACCCAAGTATATGACAATCACTAGTCTAAGCCTAGACTAAGGCAAAACATGCTTTGAAATATACACACAAGCCATAAAAAGGGCGCACCACAAAGTACGGATGAGCACTAATTACATTAGACTGCTTCGGTAACCTGGAGTACCCGAAATTAGAGCCTAAGTCATGGTTTCTAAGAATTTAGCATGCTCAACCACCAATTACCCCCAAAATCACACAAATCAACATACAAATGTTAAATCATGTGCAATTTAAGGAGAGGGTAGTCGTAGCTTATTTGAAGGTCGACCATGCGCACTCGAAATTACGTAACCGGATCCTTTTCCTTCCCTACAGCCTCATAATCTAGAATTTGACACTGCAAAAAATATATAAACATAATATGGAACTTGTACCCCAAAATGGGGAATAATTCAAGGTTCAGAATGAAAGAAATTTTATCATGCAACGAAAATTCGATTTATAGGGAAAAAATCAAGAAGACGGTAGCCGCTTTGGGGCAGAAATTACCTCAAAACGTCAATCTTCACACTTCTCTTAGCACTCTACAACGAACTCGCAATCCACACAATAGCTAGCACTTTGAATCACCTAAATGGGAGCTCTATAGTTGAAGCAATCAAAACCTCCATTAATGAGAAGAGTCGAGAGGAGAGCAACAACTAAATCAAAGAAAACACCTCAAATAAAGCTTCCCCAACACTTCTTGATAACACCACTGTGTTCCCATGGAAAAACCACACAATTTAGAGCTTTGAATCACTTAATTTAAAATGAGGGCTGAAAGCTGAAATTGGGATTGTAAAAGACGAATCAGGTTGCTAAAAAGTCAAAATCTAGTCGCTAAAAGGGCTGCATCAGATTTCAGCTTTTCCTATTTTTTTTAAGTCTTCGACAGGGTGCTCAGAATTCATTCGGAATCCTGTGTGCGCAAACTCACTATGCTACCCCACCAAATTCGACATTTCGGACTCAATGGCGCAATCGAAAATCCAATATGAGGTGATTTTGACTGAAAGTGGGTCCCACACCTAAATGCCATTTTTAGCCAAATTCCACAACGGCTAAGGTACAAAAAGCCTCAAAAAGAGAACGAAGGGTCGTTCTAGAAAAAACTTGACATTCCAGAACGAACTGCGCAGATAGAATTTGCATCCGAGCATATTTTCCAAGAATATTTACCAAAGTCAACTTTAGGCTAAATTTCAAATGCTAAAAAGCCAAATGGTCACACACTCGCACCAAAGGCCTAAGGACTCATTCCGACCGTGATTCTAGACTAATTTGGCCATTCTGGAGCTGATAGAACCTTACGAATTTTGTCATCAGGTCGTTACCATGAAATTTTTACAAGAGTCAACTTTTCAATGTTCAAAAGCTCCAAAACAGGGAAACGAGCCTAAAAACCAAACGAATAACCAGGCGATCGAACAGTCAATACCAGCAAGTCATAAATAACTAGGAGTAGCTATAGGAATACTCTAAACGCTGAAATGAATGCATTAACTCAAAAATGACCTGGAGGGTCATTACAACATCCACTACTAAAAGAATTTCATCTGCAAAAGTAAAAGTGAAGGAGTACCTGAAGGCTAAAATAAATCGAGGAGCTACTCCCGCACCTCCTGCTCGATCTCCTCAGTGGCCTCCTCTACTGGACGGTGCCTCCAATGAATTTTAACCACAGGAATGGCTTTGGATCACAACTGCCTCACAGCTCTGTCTAGGATGGCAACTGGCTCCTTAATATAGGTCAGACGATCATCTAACTCAATCACATCATACTGGAGCGAATGGGACTCGTTCGGAAAATACCAGCACAACATCGAAACATGGAATACCGAATGTATAGCTGAGAATGCTGGAGGCAAAGCTAACTCATAGGCAACCTTACCAACTGTCTGCAAAATCTCAAAAGGCCCGATATATATGAGGCTAAGCTTGCGCCACCTCCCAAATCTCATCACGACGTTCATAGGCGATACTCGAAGGAATACTTTATCACTAATGACAAATCTCAATAGCCGACGCTTATGATCCGCGTAACTTTGGTGTCTACTCTGAGTTGTCCTAAGCCTATCCTGAATCACCCTCACATGATCTAAGGCCTCCTGAAGAAAGTTTGTGCATGTTAACATATCAACTACACTTTATCCGATACTAGGTGTAGACGATCGTTAAGTTGTATATACCCAACAAAAGAGTTGGGGTCGATCCCACAGAGAGTAGTTCTATTTTGAATTCAATTATGAAGTTACAATAGTGATTTTTGAAGCTGGAGGAATAGAGATTGTCGGAAACTAGTAATAAAATTTAAAGGGTGAGATCAATGTCATGTTAAGGGGTTTGAGATCTGAAAGCACCCTCAATGATTAACTAGGAAATATTAAATAGGTGAAAGATACTTGGGGGATTGACCAATCAATTGCTAAACTGAACTTAATAGGTGCAAATTGCTAACCAAAAGTGCTAACTCTTCATGGGTAAGATGAACTTTAGAAGAGGTACTTTTCTCTGGAACAACTACCTCATTTCAATTGTGTTCTATCGAACCTCATTGTGCTAACATGAAGACCAGCCCACAACCTCACTACATCCACTCTCTCGAGCTGGATACATAGAATGAGTCTTGGGGTTCACTCCCTCGAGCTAAATCCATCATCACCCACTAACTATGAGTGCCAACTTATCACTTTAGCTTTACACTTCTTTCTTAAGCAAGCATAAGCACTAAATTATATTGAAATAAGCATACAATAGAGTTGTTAAACCACAACGATAAGTCAGACCCACTTCGAATTAGCACTAAAATTAGTAACTACTAACACCCATCAAGCCAAATTCAGCAATTAATCACATTGTCTAACCCCAAAAAATGGGGTTTTACCTAATCATCATAAAAGAAAGAAATTCAGTACTGAAAATTAAAGTTCTAAAATGAATAAAATATTTTTAAATTACAACACCCAATTGAAATCTCTTGCAAAACTTACTTGAAGTCAACAACAATAGTGTTTTTGTTCTCTCTATTTCATTCCACAATGACTGGATGCCTTCTCTCTCTTCCAAAAATCACTTTATACTGATCTGAGATGTGTATTTTTGCGGTAGATTGGCGAGGTAAGTTGGGCATCGCCAACCAGTCGGCGACTCGCCGATCCCCCTTGTACATCGCCTTCTTTGTTCATGTTTTCATCCATCATGCACTATAACTTTAGGTAATCTAAATCAGGGTCGCCGATCACTTCCGTGATCTACCCTTTAGTCCTTTGGCTTGCCAATTCAATTTCATCTTTGTCTCGTTCAGTGCATTCAGCGATACAATCTTGCTTAACCAATCAATTCGGCGATTTGCCAATATAGAACATAGTTCTCCCAAGTTTCTCTCATTTCAGGCACAGTGTGTTGTAAAATTAGGTGGTCTAGAGGCAGCTCCGCGATTCGCCGAGTGCTCTTGGCGATTTTCAAGCTTGCCTTTCTACCTTTCTTCAGCTTGTTTTGTTTCTTTTTGCCTATTAGTGTCCTTTCTTTGCTCCTTTATCCACATACCTAATAATCAAGGTTTACACATCATTTCATAAAATAAATCAAACATTTGGGGACACTAAATTCATCAAAACAAAGCCATAAATTAGTCCAAATCACGGACTTATAAGTGTCGCGTGGCCTAGGCTCCGTAGAATCAAACCAACAAATCGAAGAGCATCAACGCCTACCATATAAGGCCTCAAACGGGGCCATGTCAATACTAGAGTGGTAGATGTTGTTGTACGCAAACTCCACCAAGGGCAAAAACTGGTCACACTGACCTCCAACTCCAGACATAGGCCCACAACGTATCCTTAAGGACCTAAATTGTGCACTCCGACTGCCATCAGTCTGCGAATAAAATGTTGTACTAAGATCGACAGGGGTGCCCAACTTCTCTAGAAAGACCCTCCAAAAGCTGGAAGTAAACTGTGAACCCCGGTCTGAAATGATAGAAACAAACACACCATAAAGACGAACCACCTCTCAAATGTACATATGAGCCAATCTCTCGGCACTTAAGGAAGTATGAATAGGGAAGAAGTGTGCTGACTTGGTCAATTGATCCACGATGACCCAAATGTTGTCAGCACCCCTGGAAATGCTAGGCAAACCCACAATGAAGTCGATGGTGATACGCTCCAACTTCCACTCCGGAATGAGTAATCTCTAAAACTCACCACCAGGCCTCAAATGCTCGGCTTCACCTACTGGCAACACATGCAACGAGACAGATAGTCTGAGATATGTCTTCTGATACCACTCCACCAGTAATGTTTCCTCAAGTCACGATATATTTTAGCGGTGCCTGGATGGATGGAATATCTTGAATCATGGGCCTCGTTAAGGATCAACTATATCAAACCCCCAACTCTCGGAACACACAATCATCCGACAAACCTCAAAACCCCATCTAAATCTAAAGTATCCGCCCAGCATCGCTTGCCAATACTCTATCTCGAAGTGCCACCAAAGACGCATCCTCGAACTGTCACCCACAAATCCGATCTAACAAGGATGACTGAAGCCCCACGTGAGCTAACACCCTTCTGGAATCTGAAAGATCAAGTCGAATGATTTGGTTGGCTAACGACTTGATGTCCAAAGCCAAAGGCCTCTTTGAAACAGAAAGCAAGGCTAGACTACCCATACTCACTACCTTCCAATATAAGACGTCCTCTACTACATTCGCCTTGACCGAATGGTAGAGAATAGAGAGGTCATAGTCCTTTAGGAGTTCAATCCAACGGCGCTGCCTCGAATTAAGATCTCTCTGGCTCATAATATACTAAAGGCTCTGGTGGTCAGTGTAGATCTCACAACACACTCCATATAGGTTGTTCCTAAAAATCATAAGTGCGTAAACTACTGTCGCCAACTCTAAGTTATGAGTGGGGTAGTTGCACTCATGCAGCTTAAGCTGCCTCGATGCATAAGTAATAACCCAGCCCTATTGCATCAAAACACAACCCAAACCAACATCGGATGCGTCACAATAAACTGTGAATGCCTCGCCCTCAACTGGAAGAGTCAATAGAGGAGCGGTGGTAAGCAACTCCTTGAGCCTCAGAAAGCTCCTCTCACACTCCTACGACCACTCAAATGGACCATCCTGGCGAGTGAAAGGTGCCACTATAGTAGAAAAGCCCTCATCAAAATGCCTGTAGTAGCCTGCCAATCCGACGAAGCTACGAATCTCAATCATAGAGGTGGGCCTAGCCCATTCACAAATAACCTCAATCTTTACCTGATCCACCATAATGCCATCTTGGGACACCACGTGCCTAAAGAATGCTACAGACTCAAGCCAAAACTCGCACTTTGAGAACTTGGCATAAAGATGATCATCTCTCAAAGTCTGGAGCACTATCCTCCAATGCTGCTCATTCTCACTTAGGCTTTACGAGTATACCAATATATCGTCGATGAAGACTATAACAAATGAGTCAAGGTACGTCCTAAATACATGAGTCATCAAGTCCAAGAAGCCAACAGGGACATTAGTCACCCCAAACTACATCACTAGGAACTCATAATGGCCGTAATGAGTCCTAAATGCGGTCTTAGGGATGTTTGCTGCCCTAATCCTCCACTGGTGGTAATCGGATATCAGATCGATCTTAGAAAACACCCCGGCACCCAGAAGCTCGTCAAATAGGTCATTAATATAAGGCATGGGGTAACGGTTCTTCACAGTCACCTTGTTTAGCTACCTGTAATTAATAAACATCCGCACAGTACCCTTTTTCTTCTTCACAAACAGGATTGGGGCACCCTAAGGCGATACACTAGGTCGAATGAATCCTTTACCCAAGAGATCCTAAAGCAAAACACTAAGCTCCTTCAGCTCTGCGGGGGCCATACGGTATGGTGAGATAGACATAGGATTAGTACCCGGCTCCATGTCAACGGCGAAATCAATATCATGATCTGGGGGTAGGACAAACAGGTTGACAGGAAACACATCAGCAAACTCTCAGACTAGGGGCAATGAATCAACTTTAGGGCCCTCCCTACTAACATCTCTAACATAAGACAAGTAAGCCAAACATCCACTAGCCACTAACCTCCGATCCTGAATGCAAGAAATCACCCTAAATGGCATGCTACTACAAGAGCCTTGCCACACCACCAGCAAAATACCATGCATGGCCAAGGTAACTGCCTTGGCATAGCAATCCAAAACCGCTCGGTAAGGGTATAACCATTTGATGCCCATAATCATATCGAAATCCAACATATAAAGTAGAATAAAATCAGCCCGAGTGTCTCACCCCTGAATAGTCACAATCTAAAGATCTGATCCACAATAAAAGAATCACCTACCGAGGTCGAAACGTGTAACGGCACTACTAAGGGCTTGGGGACTCATACTCAATCAAGGAATGCAATAAATAGACACATAAGAATAAGTGGATCCTGGATCAAATAAAGCTGAGGCAGGCTGATGATATAAAAGTATCATACTTGTAATCACATCCTCCGAAGGCTCGACATCTACTCTAGCTAGAGCTGCATAAAAGTTATCATTGGTGCCTCTACCTTGTGCATCAACTCCATAACCTATCATGCCTCCCCGGGGACCTACATGGACACCCTGATGACCACCCCGATGATCCTGATCCTGACTTACTCTAGTTGGAGGTGTTGCTGCTAGTGCGGGTCTACCTGTATGTGGAGCTGGTGTGGCTGACTTACGGAGAGGACACCTTATGGACCAATGATCAAGCTCCCCACAGTCATACCAACCCTGTGGTGGCCTGCTCGCAACTGAAGGTCGGCCACCCCGTCCTGAAGAACCCGACTGAGTACCACCTTGGCGCTGACTCGAACCGGCACTAGAGCCACCTTAATGGTGTTGGTCACCCTCTGTAGCATGAAGCGATGCCTGAAACAAGCGACTGGACTGACCCTGCTAGAACCTTCGGCGGGGCATATCATGTGAGTGTCTAAGCCTGAAACGGGGCCCACTATGACTATCATCATGTAGAATGACGGGAGAGCTCAGGGAATATGGCCTAATACTCAGACAGAGTCATGGAGTGCTGCTCCAACCTCGAAAACTTATCACGAAGCTGATCTTTGATGCTTCGCAGGATAAACCGAGCCAAGAATTCCTTAGAGAAGTTTTCCCAAGATATCAGTGGGAACCCAGCTGGCCTGGTCTCCAAGTAAGAACACCACCATTGTCTGACAGGCCCATCTAGCTGATAAGTGGTGAAGTCGGCCCCTCTCACCTCTACGAGACACAAAGTATGTAGCTGCTCCCTGAAAGTAGTAAAGAACTCATGGGCATCCTCTCCAACAACCCTAGAAAATCTCAAAAGTGACAATATCATAAACACCCCGAGCATCTCCTACTCTCGTAGTGGCATGACCCCATCTAAATCATTCTGCTAGGCAGCGGCTGGTGACGTTGGCTGCTGAACCTCTAGAGCCGTTGGGGCAGGCTGACCCTGTAGTGTCGAAACAGGAGCTGGAGCTGAAGCCTGCTGTTGTATACCTCCTATGGCTGCTAAAATATGGGCGAGATTCCGTTGTAGGCTAAGAAACGGTGGGTGGTGCAGGTGGTGGCTGGGTAGGTCCCGATCCCACTAGCTGAGGAGGAACATGCTCTGCCTCTGGCTTCGAAGTCCTCTCTCTATCTCGAGATGGTGCTGCAGCCCTGCCTCGACCTCTAGGTATGCCTCTATCCCTAGCTGGGGCTCTATCCGGGGGCCCGATTGTATCATCCTCGATCGCTCATGTGCGCGTGCGAGCCATCGTGTCAAAGAGTGAAAAAAAATTTGATTCCATGAAACCAATTTAGACATACGATGCATGAAAATGATACAAAACAGGGAATCTTCCTAACGACATCTGGCAGTCTCCCGAAGATAAGTCACAGGCATTTCCACACCGATCCACAAGACTCGACTAGTCTATATATTTGTTCAAGTGAGACTAGTGAACTTAGGGCTCTAATACCAATTTGTCACGACTCGATTTCTCGTGTTATGATGGTGCCTACTATAACCCACCAGTAGGTAAGCCACCTCGTATCCCCGAATAGCTAGTAATGGATTTTAGGGTAGAAATCTAATCCCAACAAGACAATAATAATAACAACAGGAATCACAAATGGAAGGGCAGAAGCAAGCCAAAACTATATACAAATAAAAGATCCCTCCCAGAACCTTGAAATCATAAGTATAGAGCTACTAACATAATGAGTACAAGGCCCAAAAGTGGACCACCAAAAAAAGACAGTCTCGAAAAGAAAAACACAAGTAAATATATAAATACAGAAGGAGACATGCAAATCCAAGAAGCCATGTGCTCACCCTCGCCTCCTAATATGACTTCAACTGGCTCAAAATCAACGTTGATAGCTTGTACTAGGACCTGCATAACAAAAACAGATGCAAAGTGTAGTATGAGTACCAAAACAACAGGTACCCAATAGGCATCATAGGCCGATTGAGCAAGAAAAGCAAAAGTAATATGAAAAGCTAGAATCTAACATACTAACAAAAATAAGTAGGAGGGAATACCTAATAGGTTTTTACACAAGCGTACTCATAAAGAGAAGGAAAGTATCTAATTAAATCCGACTAGCTCCCATAAACCCGGTGGGTACGCTCATGCACAATATGACAGTAAAACCCGCAAAGACTCCCATAAGCCTGATAGGTGTAAAGAAGGGATAGTTGAAATGAAGTAATAGGATCCGATAAGTTTCTAAGATTAACATGACTTTCTGGACTTGAACCAAACTAATCTATGTGCCCGAGATTTGGACTTCAACCTAATACAGATGAAGGATCAAGTACTTGAACCGAGATTTGGAGTAACTGATGACTTGAACAAAGTCTAAGGATAATCGTGAACTTGAACCACATAAAATATTACCAAGGACTTGAACTGAGGTTAAGGATAATCGTGGACTTTAACCACATAAAATATGACCAAGGACTTCAACCGAGGTTAAGGTAGCTATGGACTTGAACCAATGATAAACGTGGTGGTAGACTTGAAACACAGTGATATATAACAAGGCAAGGACTTGAACCCGACCCGGTGGAGTGAACTAGGGACATGAACCACAAGTAGAGGCGAGTTGGTTAGAAATAGGATTAGCTGTCAACCGAGTGTCACGGGGAGTACCCCCAAATCGAGTGCCATCAATAAATCACTCCAGCCCAAACCGTATCTAACAAGAATCGTTGAGTTGCTTCCAAACCAAGAATTCGAATACATCAGAACGACGGAACAAGGAATTATGGATATAAGGTTCAAAGAGTGGTGTTACTACCAAGCTATGGCCCGAACTATCAAACTCAAGTCTGTTATATCAGTCTATAGGGAGCTAAGCCATCTCAAGCAACATCGAAGAGGTTTCAAGGCCTAACGACTCTAAAATACCCAAATCTATGGAAATCACTAGTCTAAGGCTAGACGAAGGCCAAACATTCTTTCAAATATAAACACAAGCAATAAAACAGCGCACCACAAGGTACAGATGATCAATAATTACATTAGACATGCTTCACTAGGTCCCTAGAATTCGAACAGTTCTTTCATTCTACGTAGCTTGTTTAGACCTAGGGTTTCTAAAACCTTGGAGACTTGTTGTGATTTAGTTGTAGTGGTAACCCTAAATCGAAATAGCATGTTTCTTGGTAAGTTTGCTTAATTTCTTGTGTAGACACGTAATTTTTTACCGAACTTAAGTTTTACATCATTTTTAGAGCTTAAATATTTAATAAAAATCTAAATTAAATATTTCAACGTTCATCTTATTTTATTAAGTTTATTTTGAAAGATTTAAAAATAACAAAAATAATATGTTTTCTTTTAGTTGTTAATAAATAAACTAGTATTTCTTAATTATTATTTTTTTTAGATTATCTATTTAAATTTTCTTATAATTTTATTAATTTAAAATATTTAGTTAATATTTTTATATTTTATATTTTAATAGTAAAAAATAAATATCCTACACTACCCCACTTCTACACCCATTACCCGACTTAATCACAATACCCACCACAATCCCCACAATCCTAAACACACACACCTACACTACCCCTACACACTATATACTACTTATAAACATATACACTACAGACGGCAGAAAAGGAGGAAAAAATATAAAAATCCCACACTTCCCAAACATATAAGAACATCACGAACCATTAGAACAATACACATTCACACTCACACGAAGAAGAAAAAAAGAAAACACACGTATAACACATCAAGAAGAAGATTTATTTAGCAACGTACAAACAAGAAAAAAAGAAAACAAACATTTCCTTTTTATTTTTTCTTTCAAAAATTCACCAACACACTCACATTTTTTCTTCCTTTCTCATTATTATTTTCATATAAACACCATACATATACCACCACACACACCAAACAAAAGATTTGTGGGTGTTTTAATCGAGCTTCGGTCAAGATTTTGCGATACCTATTCTCTTTACTTAAGGTTACACATTACCTTATCTCTTTAATTTATTTATGGAATTTGATGTACTTTTATAATAGGTTTTCTTATATTTTGTTTTATTCATAACTTGATTGAAATGAATAATTTGTTAATTGTTACATCTTTGTCTAATCAATAAAGTTAGCTTTAATCGGTGATTATTTTTTATTTATTTATTTATTTTTATTCATGAGTTGTGATCTCTTAAAAATGAATGGGTCATCACATTGTTCTTGTCTTGATTTAGATGATAATGATAAAGTAGGATGGTTAGGCTAATAAATAAATAAATAAATTATTGTTGTTTTATTTTATCAATCACAAATTAGATTATTTTTTACAATTCTTATTATTTTGTTGGATTACAAAGTGTATGTTTAATTTTGACGTTAATTTGAAGGGTAAAATAAATAAATAAATAAATAAAATAAACAGATATAGTAATGATGCTAGAATTATTTATTGTATCCTCAACATTTAGATTTATTTCACTTTATATAGTTTTATTTATAAGGGACAAAATATTACTTTTTTAGTGAAACTTTTAGGCATATTAAAAAGAAATGATTTCAATTAAGAATGTGGTTACACATCTTTTTTGAAACATTAAAATAAATTCAAGGATGTGGTGACGCACCTTGTCCAATAATATAATTAACTTTCATTGATTCAAAGTAGATACTTATAGATACAAAATTAATAAGAAGACAATTATGTCTCTAAATGTCAAGACCAAGAATGCGGTTATGCATCTAGGTTAAGACCCAATAAAAAGTTCAACAATAAAAAATGCAAACAAATAATGCCCTGTAATAATGTGTCCAAAATAATAATAACAATAATTTAAAATAAGTATAAGTCAATAAAAACGACTGTGCTAGAACCACGGGACTCGAGGGATGCCTAATACCTTCCCCTCGGTCAATAGAATTCCTTACCCGAATTTCTAGTTTGTAGTTCAAATAAAGATTCATTTCCTTTTTGTTAGGGATTAGAAAGAAAAAGGTGACTTGGAACACTGTAATAACTCAATTCCAAGTGGCGACTCTGAAAAATAAAATAATCTCTAATCAATTATGTCACTTAAATTGGAAAAACCCTACCGCTGTGCGAAAAAGGGGTGTGACATCTCTGGCGACTCCGCTGGGAAATAACTAGAATTTGAGCTTTATTATATTGAGGTTTACTTGATCTTATTATTAGTTTTTAGATATATTGTGTATAACCACCTAATGTGCTACTTTTTTCTCATTTATTGCTTTGATATTGTTGAACTGTATTATAAATTATTCTTTTTTGTTGTACAACACTCTGAGTCTCTAGTGACACTTCACACACATTCACAGAAATGCAGTTATGCATCCTACTTTTAATTGAGATAAAGCTGAAGTGTCTTGACACTCAGTAAAAGACTTTTAGTCACATATGTTAGGTGGGGTCGGACCAATAATGAAGTTGAAATAGCGCTGCAATCGATAAGTTGCCCCTCCCTGGCTCGAGTTGTCCACTTGGGTAAGCCAGTCTAGATACCTATCTCTTTAGGTTTGAACTTATTATACCTGAAATAAAGTCATGGTTATCTCTAGTAGGCTCTGCTTATTTGCATTTGAATTTGTGGGATTCGACATAGGGGTCGGATCCATCTAGGACATGTACCCCTATCGTATTTAACCATCTAGATCATTTTATGTGCTACATGAAAACGCATTTATTTAGAAAGTCTTTGCAAGTTGATCTATTTTAGTGTGATTAATAGAATAAGAGAAAATGTTATCTTTTCATTTTTACAAGATAAAAAAAGAGAAAACATAAAAAAAAAAAAATCTTTTATAAGTTATTATACCCTTTAAAAAATGAAATGAATTTTTTGTCACTATTTCAGAAAAAGTACAAAAATAAATAAGTAAATTATTTAAGTTTCTTTTGTACAGTTGATAATAGAAATTCAAAATAGTTTCCTTTCATAATAGTTTGGAAAGTTCAATCTGAATGAACTACGCACACCTGATTCTCACGTCGATGAGATACGTAGGCAACCCTCTTCGGGTTCAGTGATCTTCATTTAAAATTTAAAAGAAAAAAAAAGTTCTTAATCCTTATTCAAAAAAAAATAATTTAAAAAGGGAAAAGTTTTTTTATTAATTCTAAAAAATAAGGGTTTTATCCTTCTTCAAAAATAAAACAAAACAAAAGTTTTTACTTCATATATCAAAATCCTGAACTACGTTTGACTCGATTCTTGCTTTGACAGGATACGTAGGCAGCCTTATTTTAAGGTTTGATCCAACCAAGAAATGAAATCAAAAAAATCCTCATCACAAAAACTGAGGCAAAAAAAATGGGATTTTTTTTTATCTAGAAAAAATTTGACTTGATTGGTACCAACATACTTAGAAAAACATAATTAAGTGTTAAACTATTTGGCAAGATAGACCAACTTTGTTGTGACCTATAGACTTCTTTTAGTACCTCTTGATATATATATATATATATATATGTAATACTTGATAAACTGTTTTGTTTAAAGTTAAGGCTAAAACAAATTAGAACTCATGTTTCATGTGCATTGTGTGGTGAGCTTTATATATAAAATTCAATGACATAACTTTATTGATCTAGAACTTGGCTTGAATGTTGGTTGAGGTGAAATATTGAGCAACATTTAAGTTGAGAAAGGATTATAGGCTTTCTTTGATCCGATTGTGCCTTTCAAGCCTACCAAACGACATGTTATTCATAGAATTATCATTTCGAGCCTAAAACCTTTTTATTTGAATAACCATATTTTAGCGTATATCCTTTTGAGTGCAATAGTGCACTATACCTTGGTCCCATCTCCGTGAGCGCACTATCAATTATCTACAGAACACCAAAGACCTAAGTTGGGTAACAAAGTGAAAAGTCCAAATATGCGAAAGTTCAAAAAAAATGATAAAGAAAATATAGAATGAAAAAAAGGAAAAAAAATCTCCAGCAAAAACGAGAGAAAATAAGAAAAAAAGAAGAAAATAAATTAGAAGTTTTCAAGAAAACAAATGTCAAATGCTAAAATGAAAAAAAAATTTTAGAGCATTGTGCAAATTTTAAGGAGGAAATAGTAACTTTATCCCAAATAAATATTATATCTTTCCCTAAGCCTACATTACAAGCCAATGACAAGTCCTATTTTATCTCATTTTTAGTGTTCTCATATTAGTGGATACTTACATGAGGGCCAAACATATGGTATCTCAATTTAATGCATTGAACATCTTTCTGAGTGTGACTGACTTTCAAAAATGTCCTACGATCTAAATTATTCTATTGTGTGAAGTAGGACTTTCATTTGTTGCGAAGGCATTTAAAACATGAGGATATGAATAATTATATCCCTTAATTTAGGCAAGATGAACTCATCTTGTAAATAGTCAAGTATGTCTGAGATACCATTTGAAACTATAGGGATTACTCAAAGTTATATGAACTACGTTTGACCTGATTCTTGCTATACAAGATACGTAGGCAATCCTACAATGGGTTCGGTCTTACATTTTTTTTATATCCTTAAAAGAACGAAATTGGATCATTTCTTTAAAAATAAATTGGAAAAACGATAATTAAAAAGAGTTTCAAAGTTCTTCATTTTAAAAATTAGGGCATATTTTTATTTGTTATAAAAAAATCACTCTCATTACCAGGGAACACACACCCTAAAGGCATTTTTGGGAACACCCTATCATCTTTCATTTATAGAGAACAAGCGCCCAAATTGCATCTATGTAATGCATTTTTCTTTGATATAAGTATTTCTCATTTATGCTAATGGCTTAAATAATTTTTTTCTTGGGCAAACTGGGGCAAAAATAAGTTGTGATTCTATTTGATGATTTTGTTAAGTGAGATCTTCCTAAGTAATGAGATTTAGATTAGCAGGACTCTCCTACATAATAGGATTAACAGGTCCCTCTTAATAATGGGATTAGCAAGACCCTCCTGAATAATGGGACGTACTGTAGAAAGGACCCTCCTGAATAATGGGACATAGTGTAGCAAGGACCCTCATGAATAATGGGACGTAGTGTAGCAAGGACCCTCCTGAATAATGGGACGTAGTGTAGCAAAGACCCTCCTGAATAATGGGATGTAGTGTAGCATGGACCGTCATGAATAAGGGGAATTAGTGTAGCAGGACCTTCCTAAACAATGAGATTTACAGTAGCAGAACCCTCCTAAACAATGGAAATTAGTGTAGCAGAACACTCCTAAACAATGGGAATTAGACTAGCAGGACCCTCCTAAACAATGAGAATTAGTATAGCAGGACCCTCCTAAACAATGAGAATTAGTGTAGCAGGACCCTCCTAAACGATGGAAATTAGAGTAGCAAGACCCACCTAAACAATGAGAATTGGTATAGCAAGGACCCTCCTAAACTATGGGATTAGACTAACAAGACCCTCATAAACAATGGGAATTAGTGTAGCAGGAGCCTCCTAAAAAATAGAAATTAGAGTAGCAGGACCCTCCTAAACAATGAGAATTAGATTAGCAGGACCCTCCTAAACAATGAGAATTAGAGTAGCAGGACCCTCCTAAACAATGGGAATTAAAGTAGCAGGACCCTCCTAAACAATGAGAATTAGTGTAGCAGGACCCTTCTAACCAGTGGGAATTAGACTAGCAGGACCCTCCTAAATAATGGAAATTAGTGTAGCAGGACCCTCTTAAAGAATGGGAATTGGATTAGCAGGACCCTCCTAAACAATGAGAATGAAAGTAGCAGAACCTGCCTAATCAATGGGAATTAGTGGAGCAAGACCCTCCTATACAATAGGAATTAGTATAGCAGGACCCTCCTGGACAATGGGAATTAGTGTTGCAGGCCCCTCCTAAACAATGTGAATTAGTGTAGCAGGACCCTCCTAAACAATGTGAATTAGTGTAGCAGGACCCTCCTAAACAATGGGAATTAGTGTAGCAGGACCCTCCTAAACAATGAGAATTAGTTTAGCAGAAGCCTCCTAAACAATGAGATTTAGATTAGCAGGACACTCCTAGACAATGCGATTAGCAGGACCCTCTTACATAATGGGATTTGGTTACTTTCTCCTAGGATAAACACTTCCTAGTTTGAGACCGTCAATTTTTTGCCTAGGATAAGCACTTCCTAGTTTGAATTTATTTATTTATATTTTATTTTTTAATTTATATTTGCTAATAACTCACAAAAATTTTCCATTGACAATTGGGGAAAAAGTTTTGTTTATTTCTTTTGTTTGTGATGGATTTCATGTTTCTTCAAGCGAAATATGGATTTGAAATTCAAGAACAAAGTTTCAACTCTTTTCAGAATGATCTATCCCATGATAGCCAAAATCAGCTTCTTCAATGCATGTAGCAGTCTGACTTCCTGACATCTATTTCTATTCAGCTTCTGATGAAGAAAACATGCAGTTATTCAATAACATTTTCAAATTGTTATTCTGAAGAGTTCCAGAAATTCACTCTAAGTGGCAAGTTAAGCCTCGAATCCATTCAAGATCAAGATACTCACCAAAATTAAGGTGATAACTCAAACTCAAGACTCAAATTCAAAACTCAAGAGAAACTGCATAGATAGGAGCTTGTACTTTTAATTTCTTTTTGACTATTAGCTTACTTTTTTTTATGTTAGGATAAGAGCCGCGACCTAGATCCTTGATGGAACCTCACTTCACTTTCCACTCATCACCTCATCTCCTTGAACTACACATGACCTGATTCCCTTATAACCCGGGATATGTAGGATGTCCAAAACTAAGACTCGGTCACACAATTTTGTTCTTCAAATACAAGTTCGGTCAAAATTTGTCACGTTATCTATTTCTTTGTCTGAAAATTCTTCGTGTTTCCAGTCAAAGAGGGGCAAACTATAGACACGTAATATTTTATCAAACTTAAGTTTTACATAATTTTTAGAGCTTAAATATTTAATAAAAATTTAAATTAAATATTTCGACTTTCATCTTATTTTAGTAAGTTTATTTTAAAAGATTTAAAATTAACAAAAATAATATGTTTTCTTTTAGTTGTTAATAAATAAACTAGTATTTCTTAATTATTATTTTTTTAGATTATCTATTTAACTTTTCTTATAATTTTATTAATTTAAAATATTTAGTTAGTATTTTTATATTTTATATTTTAATAGTAAAAAATAAATATCCTACACTACCCCACTTCTACATCCATTACCCCACTTACTCACAATACCCACCACAATCCCCACTATCCTAAACACACACACCTGCACTACCCCTACACACTATATACTACTTATAAACATATACACTACCGACGGAAGAAAAGGAGGAAAAAATATAAAATCCCACACTTCCCAAACATACAAGAACACCAAGAACCATCAGAATAATACACATTCACACTCACATGAAGAAGAAAAAAAGAAACAAACACGTATAACAAATCAAGAAGAAATTCATTTAGCAACGTACAAACAAGAAAAAAAGAAAACAAACATTTCCTTTTTATTTTTTCTTTCAAAAATTCACCAACACATTCACATTTTTTCTTCTTTTCTCATTATTATTTTCATATAAACACCATACATATACCACCACACACACCAAACAAAAGATTTCTGGGTGTTTTAATCGAGCTTCAGTCAAGATTTTGCTGTACCTATTCTCTTTACTTAAGGTTACACATTACCTTATCTTTAATTTATTTATGGAATTTGATGTACTTTTATAATAAGTTTTCTTATGTTTTGTTTTATTCATAACTTGATTGAAATGAATAATTTGTTAACTGTTACATCTTTGTCTAATCAATAAAATTAGCTTTAATCAGTGATTATTTCTTATTTATTTATTTATTTTTATTCGTGAGTTGTGATCTCTTAAAAATGAATGGGTCATGACATTGTTCTTGTCTTGATTTGGATAATAATGATAAATTAGGATGGTTAGGCTAATAAATAAATTATTGTTGTTTTAATTTATCAAACACAAATTAGATTATTTTTTACAATTCCTATTATTTGTTGGATTAATAAGTGTATGCTTAATTTTGACGTTAATTTTAAGAGTAAAATTAATAAATAAATAAAATAAACAGATATAGAAATGATGCTAGAATTTTATATTGTATCCTCAACATTTAGATTTATTTTACTTTAATTAGTTTTATTTATAAAGGACAAAATATTAAATTTTTAATGAAACTTTTAGAAACATTAAAAAGAAATGGCTTCAATTAAGAATGTGGTTACACATTTGTTTTGAAACATTAAAATAAATTCAAGGATGCAGTGACACACCTTGTCTAATAATATAATTAACTTTCATTAATTTAAATTAGAGGCTTATATATACAAAATTAATAAGAAGACAATTATGTCTCTAAATGTCAAGACCAAGAATGCGGTTACGCATCTAGGTTAAGACCAAATAATAAGTTCAACAATAAAAAATGCAAGCAAATAATGCCCAATAATAATGTATCCAAAATAATAATAACAATAATTTAAAATAAGTATAGGTCAATAAAAGCGACCGTGCTAGAACGGCAGGACTCGAGGGATGCCTAATACCTTCCCCTCGGTCAATAGAATTCCTTACCTGAATTTCTCGTACGCAGACTAAATAAAGAGTCATTTTCTTTTGGTTAGTGATTAAAAAGAAAAGGCGACTTGGAACACCGTAATAACTCAATTCCAAGTGGCCACTCTGAAAAATAAAATAATCTCTAATCAATTATGTAACTTAAATTGGAAAAACCCTACCATCGTGCGAAAAAGAGGTGTGACACCTTGTATAAAACTCAGAACCCTAAGTTGTGTAAATTCTCTTAGTTCATGAATTATACTTGCTAGGTCAATTAAACAGAAAATAATGCTCAAGATTTCTAATGGCACATTATCAGTATATAAATGTTTCATTCTCATATTGCATATCAGTATTTTGAGCTATTCAGTATTTTAGTTACATTTGTGTCATATACATATTTAGTTGGGGGTAGACATAGCACCAAGTTGGACAAGGTTTAGCGTACCCTTATAGTCCAAGAACTATGTGGTCTCGTAGGATTATAAGTCCCCTCTGTTTGGCATCAGATTTAGTGATCACGCCAGTCTTACCTTTATACCCCTGGCAAGGTATATTTGGTCCTCTCGATGAGGCATATACATCGGACTCCATGTTTATCTCACGTGGTTTATGTCGCTTAATGGTAGCTCCCACAGTCAAACTCTTAGGGTATTTGACTAGGTTTTCAGTATATACCTCAGCATTCACTTCATCATGTTATGTTCATGATTAGTACTTGCTCATTGCATTAATCAGAGCTTTTCAGTTATGTTTCAGTATTTACATTCTTACTCAATTTATGTCATTGCTCAGGTATGCTATGTTAAGCTTATATATGTTTGTTCAGTTTAGTATCTATATCCTGCATGCTCAGTACATTCTAAGTATTGACGCATAATCTGCGCTACATCTTTATGTAGGTTCAGGTACTCAGCATTCAGATCACTCTTAGATCGATTTTTTGTCTCACTTCAGTAGCTTCAGTGTGAGTCCTTATACTTCGAGGACAATAGACATGCTTTTTATTTTAGTCTTTATATTCAGTTTTCAGCTTTTGTTAGAGTTGGTTGGGGGCATGTTCTAGCAACTCAATTCAGTTAGAGGATTTTCAGACATAGTAGTAGATGCAACTTGAGTTGGTAAGTGGTGTTTCAGTCATCACTAGACTTTCATTATATTTTATATATTCAGACTAGTTGGGTTTTTCCCCACTTTTAGTTATCCATTATTTTAGCTTCCACATAGTACATGTGTTATTTAGTTATTGTCAATATGCTTGATATATGTCAGACAAAAGGTTAGCTTGGGGTCACTCGTGATCCTAGGTACAGTGTTAGGTAAAGGGGTAGCCTCGGGGTTTGACAAACTCGGTATCAGAGCATTAAGTTCAATAGTCCTAGGATGTCTGAACGCCGCATTAAGTTTGCATTGTGGTTTAACAAGAAACTCTGCCTCGTAAATATATCATCAATGTTTTTGAGTTGATCTTCGTGCTTCCTTGGCCGTAACAATACAAAGTACTATTTACTCTGTGTGTTTCTCTTTTTGTTGTTTCGTGCAACTAAGTATTTTACCCTTAGTTGTGTTCTCCCGTACAATGGCTTGTGCTCATGATTTTTTGCGAACGGAAACCACCTACGGGGTGAAAAAGTAATATTTGAATTTTTTTGTTTATGAAAAGTTTTGGCATTCTTAATTATACATATATTTTTATAAAAATTAAGAGGTGTTTGTTGTGTTGATATATTTATTACCAATGGGTGTTAAAGATGGATTTTCAAATTGTTTTGATGGCTTGGATGGAAAAATTTTTCTCCTGAGTTCACTTTCATACATTGAACTTTCTCATGTTTAGTGATTATTTCACAAATTAGAAAGCTCTGTGGTCGTAAATCATGCGATCCTATTGAAATTTCCTCAAGCATATACCTATTTATTCCATTTGGGTTTAGAGCTGTATTTTCGAAGCACTGATAGTATTTTTTGGGGCCAATACCAATGTTTTAGTCCCTATTAAAAAATGTGAGAAGAGTTAGAGATGATACAATTCCCCTAATTTTGATGACGTAAAATTGTGTGAATGCTTGGAAAATGTAAAAGATATGAGTCAATCCTATGTCTAGCGCAAAATAGATCCCTTTTGATTAATATTTTTATTATTTTTTGTTTAAATAGATGGAAAATGTGAAAAATATTGTCTCTCATGTCTAATCTTTTGAAGAATGTTCATTTGTTTTATGTAGCATGACTCATGCCCTAGGGAGAACAATATCCACCACTTAAAGACAATAAAATTAAAAATTCTTAGTTTTTTTAGATGGATATATGCTAGATGTAGGTAGATATAGATGTATTGGATTAAGACCTGTCCTTTCTTCACCACTTATTAGAAGAAAAAGTGATCTTCTAAATTTCTACACTATAGATCAGGAACCTAAAAAACGTTATAAAAAACACAAACACAAAAAATGAAAATAAAGGAATGATTGAATTAAGATAGAATTGTCAAACAAAAAAAGGAAATTCAAGATGCACATCTACTTATAAAGGGAGATCCTTGAAATTATTCCTTTTTATTTAATTTTTATTGCTTTTATGGGTTATTTAGACGGATAAGGATCTAGATAACATAGATTTATTCAATCATTCATTCAAAAAAATCATACCATAATGGTAATACAATTGCTCAATTCAGTATAACATAAACGAAACTTTTTGGAATAGTTCTATTATCATCAATCAGTTTTTCATCAATTATTCTTTAGTTATTTTGATCATTTTTGTTGAGACGTACGTCAAAATTTAATAATATTACTAGAATTCTTATTTGTTTCATAAAGATTATCAAATACTTATTCTGTTACTTCTTTATTACATATTTGTGATATTTTTATACTTATATTAGGTGAACTGGGTTATTGTACTACTTTTCATAAAAATAACTAATGATTAGTTAATAATCTATAGACTATCTCAACTATTTACTTTTTTCTTCATGAATTAAATTATGAAGATAATTTAATAAATCTTATAATTTTGTTAAGAAAAGAATGGGAGATCACTAAAGAACAAATCTAAGATATTGTAAGTTTTATTTTATCTTCTTAATTTCTATAATTGAAATAGAAAATATTAATATGTTGTTCAAATCAATAAACATATTTTAAAACTCTATAAAAAGTAATGTAATTCACAATAATGAACAATTCAAAACACTTGGAAAGTATTTGAAAAAATGATGGTCAGAAAAAATATTTCTTAAATGTCCAAATTAATATGTAACTAAGAAAAATATTTTTTTACTTTTGTTAAGATAAAAATAGGAAAACATTAGAAAAAACAATGATATAGTAGGCTTTCTTTCCTCTCCTTAATTTTCGTTATTACAGTAGAAAGAATCAATGTGGGTTGTTCCAATCTATCATGTGGAACAATGATTTATTATTACCGTGTCTAAGTTCTCTTGCAACTACAATAAGGTTGAAAATTAGAAAAATTTTGCCGAGTCCAACATTAAAGACTGCTTGACATTGGACTCAACAATACTTCTCTGAGTTTCAACTGTATTGCAGATGCAAACAAACTTGGTCATAACATACATAATAGATACTAAAATGAATACGCTTGATATGGAGTTTTAAAAGTTTCATACTTGAGATATCGGCAACATCAAGTCTTTGGAACTATCAAAGCCATGAACAATAGTGATCTTGTGCTTTGCGTTCTCCTTGGCAACACCACCCTCTTTGTAGGCTAAATATCTCCCCATCACTGAGTTGGACCCTTGGCAAAGTCACCGAAGGACCACCTAGTGAGCCATAAACTTTTGGAGGAGGAGACTTAAGTAATGCCAAATAATCCCATCCGAGCATTCCAAGATCATGATATTTAATCCAAGGGAGCTTCTCTTCTAGATAACGATTGAGTTCCTGTGGAATAATTTTTTCATCGTGTCCTTGCCAAAGCCGGACCAATCCTTCATTATCTAGAAAAAGGTATTTTGATATCCGTCGGAGCAGAGTCCCAATATCCAAGCCAACTATCAGGTCTTAATGCATACATTCTAACTCGCCTTCATGTCGTACCTTCTCCTGGACAAAGACATAGTTCAAGAATTATGATAATAATAATGGTAAACAAATACTAGCTATGTTAGTGCAGCATTAAATATCTTTGGTGTAGAAAAATTACACTATATATACAAGGTAAAAATGTACATCTTTATATGTCTATAGTAGATATTGAAACATTTGTTAATTCAGAATGATAGCTATTCTGAAACCATCTTGAGGAAACTTTTCACTAGTTAAAGGTGAGTCTTGGAGCAATAGTAACATTGTCTCCGTGTGACCTATAGGTTATGTGGAAGAAACCACTAATGCTTTGTCACACCCCGAGCATACACCCTGGACGTGGCCGGCATTGGAGAACAATTGCTGGCCTTCAAGCAAACCCTTAGCCTGGATCATTACTCAGCGGAAGACTTACTCATCTACATAGAAGCTCAAATAAAACATATTCAAACGAACATAAGTATTCAATTCAAAATCTTTAAAACATCTGCAAGGGAAATGAAAAATAAGACTCCTCAACTACTACTGTCTATGAAGACTCGAAATACTAAACTAAGATGGTAGTCGCGACAAGACCCATGACATCCTAATAAATAAAAAACCATAATGTGATTCCCTATGGAAAGCAAGGAGGCTTATCAAAGCTAGCTGGAACTGCAGGAAGATGTAGGCAAAATGGCATAAGTGCATTGAATGTATGAGTGATGAGTCGGAGATTTTGACTCATTTAGGGATTAATATTCAGGGATATAGTGTCCTCAATCCCTATTTTATGCTCATAACTGATGTTAAAATGTTAATATGCAGCAATGAAGGCAAAAGAGTAAGACAAGGACATTACAAGGCAAATAGGAGTGAAAAAGCTGAAAAGGTTGAAGGAAAGAAAAATTGGTACTGGCCAAAGCCACTAAACGAGTTACAGAGTTGCCCTTCAGCTAGCATATGGATCCAGCATGCCATCCCATGGGCAAAACCAATTTTGCAATGAAACAAGTAATTCGATGACTCGTCGAAGAGAACGGCGATGCCAGTTTAGCTCTCCTAATTTTACAAAATGAGGTGGTAAAAATCCACGCCAAGAAGGCGAGAAGAGGAGCACTCGGCGCGTGGCCGATCAGTTCGACGAAGCCCGACTTACTTCATCGAGTTGACTCTATTCTGTCATTTTTCGAAGCGTATAAATACAATTTTTAAAACAAGACAAGTAGTTGCCACATTGTTCACTTCTGGATTTTTGAGTTTATACATTCTAGAATATTGTTTCTATATTATTAGTAGAGATTTTGGGATTGTGAGACTTCTATCCTACTTAGCATTTGAAGACTTGCGGATCATTGTCACACCCTAGAAAACTTCGTTGATAACAATTTCTTGTTCTTTACTATGCTTGGATAAAACCCCATTCTTGGGGGTGTGATTATGTAGTTGAATGCATGAATTAGCCAATGGGTGTTGTTAATTATTGATTTTATTTTTCTATTGAAGTGAGTTCAATAAATAGTTCGTGTTTTATTTAAGGAATTGTAGTTGCAAATGCAATTCTAGTTTTGTACTCAATACTTGCTTGAGAAAGAAGTGTTAGAGTACAATTATTAGAATTTTGTATGATTATGAGGTGTATGTATGTGCTTTAAGAACACTTTGACAGTGAACTGTCCATGATTATGATGATGTTGTTGTTTTGATTGAAAGGATATTCTCTTGAACACACAATGAACATAATGTGAAAGGTTTTCTCAAAAATATGATGATTCTAAGATTGAATGGCTATTCTCACAGCTATCTTATTCATTATGTTGGATTGAGTGTCAAGGCATTCTTCCATACATATGAAGTTAAGTCAAGATTTAATATGTACTCCATGGGAATTATGCTTAGTACTGAGTGGATATTGAATATGAGCTCCCCCGCTAGAAAGGGCGGGTTTCTTGAAAGTATCTCTTGAGATAGAAGCTCCCCCTTTAGAAAGGGCAGGTTTCAAGTAGCAATATCCTTATCCCATAAACTATGTGCCCCCATAGGTTATTATCTAGTGGATCCACCTAAAATCTAAGAGTATGGTTCTACCATAGGCTACTAGGACACCCCTTTTCGATGTAGGTAACGCCGGATTCCATGCTAAGCTCATAGGGTCTATGTCTGTTAAGCCTTATTCCTAATATTATATGAATATGGATTATGAAATATGGCTACTGAAGGAGCTTTACGTAGCATGGGTAGGATTATGAGATCATATTCATGCATTGTACAAGTATGCTTTAAGGGTATTGTAAAACCAGGAAACTAGAAGGCTAACCTAGAGCCTTACATAAGTGTTTTAGAGTTTGTCGTGAGGGTTAGAATTGTGAATTTAACGTCCCGTACTTAGAATAAGGGGTTTAGGGGTTAAATTTCAAGGTACGACTCTTCAAGGACAAACCAAGGGTCCTTGAGGAGGACCCTAGAAAAATAGCCCCTAGAATATGCCTTAAGGTAGTCCATCCACAAGGGGACCCACTCCTCGTAGGGGGATCCACGCCTCGTTGATGGAGTCGTGAGTCAAGACCCCAAAATTTGGGTTGCATACCACCACCCACGGAGGACTAGCATGGCATGTGGGTCCACTAACACCCCGTGGGTCGGGGTCTCGTGAGTGAGGCAACTTTGGTCCTTAAGTCGGTTTAAGTTTTGGTTAAGGGAACTTTCTAGAATTAATTAGTTATTATGTGGTTTCATTTTATTAGTAATTAGGCCACCTATAGAAAGCTATAAGACCATTAATTAAGGTATTCTAAATCATTATTTTTAATTCACCAAAGAGACCCAATTCCCTCTAAAAAATCCTCTGTCTAGAAAGTAGAAGAAGTAGAAGAAGAAGAAGGTCAACATAGGTTAAGACTCCATTATTTCAAGCTTTCTAGGATTTGTATCAAAGGTATGATGGCTTATTCATTCATGGACTCCTTGCATCCATGAAGCCCCCATGATTACCCACAATTTTGAAGATGAATCCCCAATTCTAGATAGGGTTCCTTCCTATATTGTGGGTATTGTTTTGTGTTGATCCAATTGAGTGGATAATGTTTGGTTATGATTGTTT
Organism: Solanum lignicaule; assembly: GCA_029582545.1. NCBI lineage: Eukaryota > Viridiplantae > Streptophyta > Magnoliopsida > Solanales > Solanaceae > Solanum > Solanum lignicaule. Next base: position 30,032 of record JAJOOF010015568.1, read on the forward strand.
ATGATTAAATATGTGTTTTTAGTATGATTATATATATATTCTTAATTAATCTAAGATTCTAGGGTGAAATTGATATAGTTTGGTGTTATACCATCAAAGAGGAAATTGAGGGTTTAGATGTGACCTTCTTAGATTGGTGAATTTGTTTATGGATTACTTGAGATTAGAACACCTAGATATGAATTCTTTAAAACTGAAGCTTGTTGATATGAATTGATTAGATTAGGGCTTATATGGTGGATCATGAGCTAGTAGTGTTGAGATTGAAGTTACATGATGATATATGACTATAATTGGTTAAGACTGAAGCATGTGGTTAAATTATCTCGAGAATTAGGCATATATGATGATCATGTGATGTGTTGCTTGAGAGTAAAGCTTGTGGTATGAAAGTAATTTTTAGGGCTTTTAGGGTAAAAACTAATGCGAATGAACTAGGAATGTTAAGGCACTAAGAGTAAAGCTATTATGTATGTTGAATTGTATATGGTAGTATTGTTGAGAGACTTCACCAACATGACCTATATTATGAATATATGCTATTATGAATATTGTAATTAAAATAATTGAATTATGTTTTCATCCATGTCTAATGTAGTAATTCTAGAGATGTTGATTGAATATGATATATGGTCCTTGAATGGCTAATTATATGAATCATGCATGATTATGAGGTTTATGTATATACTTTAAGATCACTTTAAGAATAAAGTGAATTTGATTATGATCTAGTTATTGTGTGGTTGGATGATTATCCTCATGTACACACTTATGTATGAATATGATATGATGTGAAGGATTTTCTCACATATATGATGATTCTAAAGGTGAAAGGCTATTTTTACCTATTGAATCCATGAGCTAACTTATGAACTATGTTTGATTGAGTGTCAAGGCATTATTCCATGAATATGAATTTAAGTCAAAACTTAATATGTAAACCGTGAGAATTATGCTTAGCACCGAGTTGATATGCATATGAGGTCGAAGCTCCCCCGTTAGAAAGGGCGGGTTTCTAGAAAGTATATCATAATATCGAAGCTCCCCCACTAGAAAGGGCGAGTATCTAAAAAGTATCTCCTAGGGATGGAAGCTCCTCCAGTAGAAAGGGCGGGTTTCTAGTAGCAATCCCCTTATCACATAAACTACGTGCCCCCATAGGTTAATTAGCTATTGGATCCACCTAAAGCTAATATGATTATGGTCTTACATTAGGCAAGTAAGACAACCCTTTTTGCTGTGGGTAACATCGGATTCCATGCTAAGCTCACATGGCCTATGTCGGTTAAGGCTTATTACCACTATAACATGAATTTGAATTATAAACTATGATTACTCAAGAAGCTTTAGTTAGTATGGGTGAGTGTATGGGATCTTATTCATGCATTGCATAAGTACGCTTTGAGGGTAGTTGTGGTATGTTACTTTTATGTTATGATGGTCTATGTAGTGAATAGGCTTATGATTTATGCTTATGATATATGCTTAAATTTGATTGTTGCTAAAGGTTTCTTTCCCTTATATGTTTGACTAAAGGTGAATGTTCCCTTGTCTTTGAGAAATAAGCTAATGATGAGATCAAAAGGTAATAAAGGTTAAAAGGACCTAAAGTGACTTGCTTAGTATGAGTGATATTATGGGGTCTTATCCATGCATTGCACAAGCTTGCCTTGAGATGACTCATGAAGTGTTCCTTCTATTTAATGTTGAACTAGATGCATTGATTGTGTCTATGACCATGTTGTTATCTTCTATGCTTATAGTCTATTGATACGCTCAAATTACACCTCCTTACAGAAGTATAAGCGATCGTTATCAAGTAAAGAACCCAACTTGTAGGTTGGGATCGATCCCACGAGGAAAATGGTTTAGACTTTACTTTAACCAACAATTATATTCAATTAGTCAAATTATTTCCAGAAACAGATAATTAAAGGGGGGTTGTGCTTGTGTAAAACAAATAGTAAGAACTTACTAAGTAATCAGAAATCAAACTCAACTTTGGTTGTTATCAAGATAAGAGAAATAACTAGGGTATACGTGTTCCCCACAATCTCATAACGCAGTAATCCTAGTA
>JAJOOF010015569.1:0-33987 GCA_029582545.1 Solanum lignicaule
CTTTGATTATGTTTATCGCTTATGGTCATTTTAATTGCTTCCGCGACCAAGGATGTGTAATGATATGCTATGAGGCTTGTTTGGGGTTCCTTCGGGTTCCCCATTCGCCGGTCACGTCTAGGCCCTAGGCTTGGGTCGTGACATAATGAAACATTCAAATCTGCGGCATGTATATCTGAAATAACTGGCCTAGCATGTGTAATTCATGAACTAAGAGAACTACATGGCTAGGGTTCTGAATTTCATAAAAGAAACTAAGCAATAACATGATAATCAAATTTGGGTCATTTTAACAGCTAGAACACAACAATTTCTAACATTTAAGAAACTCTAAGTCTAGCTAATATCAAGGTAATCAAGATTCTGACTTAAATCTAGGGACCTAATGGGCCAAAGGAACCCACTAGTGAAATCCCACATAGCTGGTGATAAAATTCACGGAGAAATTTTTCAATTTCGGGGCAGGAACTGTTGAAAACTCGCTGCGTTCTTGAACTAGGGCTTGGTCAACTTTCTCCTTTGTTTTGCTCTTAGTTTAATTAATTTTTGGTGAATAAATGATTAGGTTAAGTTCTAATTAGTTTACAAGGCTAAAACTGACCAAAACTATGTAGTTTAGGTTAAACGATATAGTAGAGGTGTCCAATGCATAGGGGCAAAGACAAAAATTACCCTACTTAAAAATAATACGGGGCTGACCACGGGCCCTATGACGGACAGTTACAGGGACCACGGACCGTCAAGCTGGTTATGGTCCTTGGCCAGTAGCTGTTAGTTCTGGAGGTTTCAACCACGAGCCCTACCACGGCCCATGTGAAGGACCACGGACCGTGAAGGTCGACGTGGTTCTTCACTTGGGTTGGTGGTCTACTGGCTCAGGTCTACGGACCCTCTCACGACCATTCATCAAGACCACAGCCCGTAGAGGGCTTCGTGGTCTGATGTCAGGGGCTGGGAAATCTCGACACTCTACCACGGGGCACCAGTATGGCCTGTGAGGTGGTCCATGGCCCGTGAAGTGTCCCATGGTCCACCTCTGCTGGAGGGTGCTGAAGTCCACAGGCAGGTCAACGGGCCGTAGACCCTATCACGGTCCGTGAACCCTATCGTGGTTCACTAGTTCAGGTGATTTTTCTGCTTTATTTTCTAAGTCTTGTTTCTGAGGTATTACAATATCTCCCCCTTGGGAACATTTGTCCTCTAATGAAGTCTAAAATAGCTGGATAGGGAGGGAAAAATATGCAACCCTACCACTAATTTCTAGAAACTGATTTCTGACTGAACTATGTTACAAGAACATGCAAATATGCTGAAAATGCAAGTACAATCTGAAAGAGCGTGATACAAAGACTGAAACTACGCATAGATGACTGAAAAACTGGAGAGGAACTATTACCTCAAGCTGAAATGGAATCGGAAGGAAAGAGATGAGGATACTTGGCCATTATGGCTGCTTCTTCTTTCCAAGTAGCTCCCTCTACGGATTGACTCCTCCACAAAACCTTAACTGAAGCACATTTTTTGTTTCTCAACCTTCGAACCTGACAATCAAGGATTTCAACTAGTACCTCCTCATAAGTGAGGCTATATTTCACAGTCACACTCTCTAAATGTGAAAGACCGGATGCACTATTGCTAGTTCTACTGGTAACTCTAACTCATAAGCCACTTTACCAACTCTTTTCAAGAGCTTGTAAGACCCTACATATCTAGGATCGAGCTTCTCTTTCTTACCAAATCTCATCACCCCTTTCATAGGTGACACTTTCAGGAAAACCCAATTACCAATTTGGAACTCCAAGTCCCTACTACTTACATCTGCATAGTCTTAAGTCTATCTCTGATAAGCTGCACTTTTCCTTTAGCATCAAGTATTGAATTTGGCCCTATCAAGGCTGCTTCACCTACTTCAAACCAACCAACTGGAGATTTGCATCTACACCAATATAATGCCTCATAAGGGGCCATCTAAATGTTGGAATGGTAATGGTTATTGTAGGCGAACTCTATAATAGGAAGGTGATCATCCCAACTACCCTTGATGTTGAACACACAAGCTCTCAACATGTCCTCTACGGTTTGAATGGTACGCTCTGCCTAACCATCCGTCTGTGGATGAAATGTTGTGTTAAGATTAACCTGAGTACCAAAACCTTCCTGAAATGACTTTCAGAAATGAGAGGTAAACTGAGGACCTTTATATGAAATGATAGACGAAGGAACCCCATGCAACCTGACTATCTCATTAATGTAAAGCTTGGCGTAGTCCTCTACCAATTATGTAGTCTTGACATCTAAAAATCACGCAGACTTAGTAACTCTAACAACTATCACCCAAATGGAGTCATGTTGTCTGCGAGTACGAGGTAAACCTGTATTGAAGTGCATGTTGATCACTTCCCACTTCCAACTAGGAATGTTGATCTCTTGAGTCATACCCCCTGGTTTCTTATGTTCTACCTTCACTTGCTGACAATTGGGGAACTTAGCCACAAAATCTGCTATCCCTCTTCATGCCATTCCACAAAAAAACTTCCTGCAGATCAAAGAACATCTTAGTGGTGCCTAGATAAATAGAATACCTGGAGTTATGGGCTTCTACAAGAATCTGCTATCTCAACTCACCCACATTAGGAACACATAAATGGCCCTGATAGCAAAGTACACCATTTCCCCTTTGAAAGAAAACCTTAACCCTCTGCTGATGAACTTCACCCTTTAGTTGAAGCAATATCAGATCACTTTCTTGCTTTTCCTTAACCCCGGCTACCAACGAATATTCTGAACCATTCTGAACTATTACTCCACCATCTGATATGCTCATAAGGCAAACTCCCAAGCGAGCAAGCATGTGAACATCCTTTGCTAGTTCTTTTCTTTCTTCCTCAACATATGCTACACTACCATAGATAGTCTGCTAAGAGCATATCCTACTACATTGGCCTTACCAGGATGGTAATGCACACTCCTATCATAATCTTTGAGGAACTCAAGCCATCTCCTTTGGCGAAGATTCAACTTTTTCTGGGTGAATACATACCATTGCTGCAAGCTTGAGGTGATGATTCGGATAATTCTTCTCATGTACCTTAAGCTGTCTAGAAGCATAAGCTATAACCTTACCTCACTGCATCAACACACAACCTAGGTTGAATTTGGATGCATCACAATAGATCACATAATCGTCTGAACCCTCTGGTAGAGTCAAAACCAGAGTTGTAGTCAACCTAGTTTTCAGTTCTGCAAAGCTTTTCTCACAATCATCTGACCACTGAAACGTAACCTTTTTGAGTTAACTTATTCAAAGGGGAAGTTATGGATGAAAATCCTTCCACGAACCTTCTGTAATAACCAACCAAGCCTATATCTGTAAGAGAGGTAGGTCTGGACCATTGTTTTACTGCTTCTATTTTTTGAGAATCCACTCGGATCCCTTCGCTAGATATTATATATCTAAGAAATGCAATATATTTCAACCAAAACTCACATTTGCTAAACTTAGCGAATAATTGGCGATCTTTGAGAGTTTGCAGGACGACTCTCAAATGAGTCACATGTTCTTCCTCATTCCAAGAGTAAATGAGGATATCATCAATAAAGACGATAACGAACAAGTACAAATACTACTTGAACACCTTGTTCATCAAATCCATTAAAGTTGCAGGAGCATTGGTTAGTCCAAATGACATAACTACAAAATCATAATGACCATACCGAGTTCTGAAGGTTGTCTTCAGAATGTCACTATCTCTGACTCTGAGCTGATGATAATCGGATGTGAGGTCTATCTTCGAAAAATGACTAGCACCCTGAAGTTGGTCAAACAAGTCATCAACCCTGGGGATGGGATACTTATTCTTGATTGTGACTTTGTTCAACTGCCTATAGTAATTGCACATCCTGAGAAACCATCTTTATTCTTTACAAAAAACACTGGTGCACCCCATGGGGAAATACTGGGTCTGATGAAGCCCTAATCTAGAAGGTCTTTAAACTATTCTTTCAATTCCTTAAGCTCAGTTGGAGCCATTCAGTAAGAAGGAATAGAAATAGGCTGGGTATCTGGAAGGAGATCAATTCCAAAGTCGACTCCCCTTTCTGGAGGAACTCCGGGAAGATCATCTAAAAACCATCTTTATTCTTTACAAAAAACACTGGTGCACCCCATGGGGAAATACTGGGTCTGATGAAGCCCTAATCTAGAAGGTCTTTAAACTATTCTTTCAATTCCTTAAGCTCAGTTGGAGTCATTCAGTAAGAAGGAATAGAAATAGGTTGGGTATCTTGAAGGAGATCAATTCCAAAGTTGATTCCCCTTTCTGGAGGAACTCTGGGAAGATCTTCTAGAAACATTTTTGGGAACTCATTAACTGCTGGAACTGACTCAAGAGTTGGGGTTTCGGAACTTGAATCCTTAACCCGAACTAGATGAGAGATATACCTCTTGGAAATCATTTTTCTGGCCTTAAGGTAAGAAATAAATCGACCCATAGGCCCTAAGCTACTACCCTTCCATTCTAAGATTTCTTTGTCTGGAAATTGGGAACGAATGATCCTAGTTCTACAATCGTCTGAGGCATAATAGGAATGTAAACAATCCATGCCTAAAATGATATCGAAATCTACCATTTCTAACTCTACAAGATCTGCTAAGGTGACTTTCTAAGAGACAGTGACAGGGCTATTTATGTATACCCGTCTAGCTATAACTGGGTCACCAACTAGAGTAGAGACTAAGAAGGGTTCTGAGAGAGTTTCTAGACTAACATAAAATTTGACTGCTATATAAGGAGTTACAAAGGAAAGAGTAGCCCCTAGATCTAACAAAGCATAAACATCTAGGTTAAAGATTCGTAACGTACCAGTGACCATATCATGAGAATCTCCCTGAGCCTAGAAAGCCTGAAGAGCATACAACATATTTTGGTGCTCATCAGAAAAATCTTCCTGATACTAGAAAGCCTGAAGAGCATACAACCTATTTTGGCGCTGACCACCACCTTTACCAGATGAGTTACCCTAAGGAGTTGGGCGACCTGCTGGTGCTGATAAAGTTATGGACTCTAATCTACCATTATTACCTCCTTGACCCTTCTTGGAAGGACAATCTCTCAACCTGTGACCAGACTAACCACACCCAAAGCATCCTTCCTTTCATGCAAGACACTCGCCTGGATGATTCTTACCACACTTAGGACAAGTTGGGTAGGTCCTAGTACCCGAAACAGTCCCCTGAGACTTAGAGCCTGATGCCTTACCTTTATGATCCTGTCAGAACCTAGAAGATGAAGCACTAGCTAATGAAGGTGCTAGGGCTGAATATTTCTGCTAAACCTGCGAGCGATTTCCACTACATGATTTCTGTTGAGAATACTCATAGTTGCCTGTCCTAGCCTTCTTATTCTCCTCAGCCTGATCCCTAAGCTTATCTCCCTCAACCTATTGAGCATGAGTCATGAGCCTAGAGATGTTCATATTTTCCAGCAACATGGCATTTGTGCACTCGGTTTTCACTAAGTCTGTCACTCCATATAGAAACTTAGTCATTTGAGCCCTGGAATTTGCAACCATGTGAAGAACCTGGAGAGTTGGGTGAACTTGAGCCCTGTAACATCTCGTAATATGAAATAACTAGGAAGTAGCTAATAAATGGAAATAGTCATTTTTGGAAAGAATGAAAATCTGGAAATTTGTTTAAGTTAGAAAAAGTTGAGTTTTGGTCAACTTCAAATGTCCATAACTCCTAGCTCATGATGATTTAGGTGTACTCCAGATATGGTTGGAAAGCTCTTGCAATAATCTTTCCAACTCCGCCAAGTTTGCGCGATTCCAAGTTTGTATGAGTAAGTTATGCCCTTAGGAAGTTGGGATGTTGGATTAAGGAAAGTCTAATTTGGATTTTAGAAGGGTAATTTAGTCTTTTCCTTACCTAATTATTCTAATTCATTTGTAGAAGTTTAATTGGGGTAAATTCAGATCTTTGTCACTTTAGAAATGTGAATTTTACGCTAGGACTTGGATAAGAGGAGAAAAGAGGAGAAAGGAGAATAACGTTTAAGATTTGTCGATTTCGTCGAGGTTAGCTTGTGGATTTCGTTGGGGGTGATCCCTACAAGGTATGTGAGATCACATAGCATTGGGTTAGTTCACCCACGCGCCAACCATGATTCAATTCAGCGAATTTAAGTCTTTGAAAGTTTAGATATTGAGTTCTTGATGAACATTGTTGAAAGTTTCGTTGAATTCTTGTGGGTTGTGTTGTTGAAGTTTCTTGCTGATTTGATTCATGTTTCTTGGTGAAATTTCGAGTTGAATCTATTTTATATTGAGCTTATTAATGATTCTAAGTGTTTGGGAAAAGAACCAAGTGAAATTAGAGGATTTAGAGTTGAAAAACGAAGAAGAAAGTTCAGAGTTTTCTACGAAGAGGGCTGGGGAGCCGCGTCTCCCAGGGCACCACAAAATTTCTTCTAAACTTCGGTCTCTAGCACACCGCGCCAGCTAGAGTTCCATAGAAATCTCTCTAAACTATGAGGGCTAGCGCCCCGCGCCTCTCAGAGCGCCATGGACGCCAGTTCTCCCCATTTCATCCCAACCTTTTCGTACTTGTTCCTTAGCACTGTACCTGTGTTTTCTAGTTGATTCCAACTATCTAAGGTACATCTAAACATCATGAAATCATCCATAAGCATTACATCATGAACCTTGAATCCATAATCCAATTCAAGGAAAGTTAGGATCAAAGTCAAGAGAAGTTAAGAGTCAAGTCTAGAAGTTAAGAAGCAAGTCAAAGCAAGAGTTTATAAATGCTTTTAAGCTAAGTTTTGAGTAATTATCTCAAACCAAAGAAAGAAGTTTGTTTTTAAAACATATGAGCTAAGTATATTTTTGGAGTAGTATTGAGCACCGATATGGGGATGCAAGTTCATATTAACTCAAGTCTCCACAAACCATGTAGCCATCATGGGTAGTCAAGGATCATACTATTTAGATGACTCCTTAAGATGCCTTTAGCATAGACTAGTGGATCCACTAAGTTAAGTGTTCTATATGATGGCAAAGTATAGCACAGTTCTGGCAGTATGGGCAAGACGTTATATCACCACTTAGGCTCATAGTGGTGGTTGTCGGTTAGAGAATCTCCCATGAAAACTATGTTACTTTGTTATAAAAATAAAGTTGAGTTTGTTATTGCATTTCTTTAGAGAACTAAGTTGTTTTCCACTGTTTTATAAATCTTTTCTTATATATTGCATGTGTTTTATTGCTTTATATTGAGTTGAGTTATGCATGAGTTGATAAGAGCCAAGGTAAGTGTTCTTTCAGATTCCTTTCAAGCTTAAGTTAGGTTTAAAATTCCAACTCGCATACTCGTACATTCAATGTACTGATGTCAGTTGTCCTGCATCATCTTATGATGAAGACACAGGTAACCAGGATCAACATCCAGTGCCTCGTTGATCAGGTTCAGCACTCAGAGTCAGTTGGTGAGCCTCCTTGCTTCAGGAGGGCTCCTGTTTACATTACTTTCTAATTTTCAGTTGTTAGGATGATCAGGGGTCCTGTCCCGACATCCCTCTTTAATTTAGAGGCATCATAGATAGTTAGTAGTTCAGTTGTCTTTACTTTATCATTTAGATATTGTTTAAAGACTGCAGTTACCTTTTTGGCTAAGTTTTATATCTCTTTAAAGTTATGTTTTGAGATTATCTTTTTAAGTTAAGTCTTCTGCTGAGTTAAGTAAGCCAGGCCAAGGGTTCTCTTGGGGCCAGCTATTGTTATCGAGTGCCAACCACGTCTGGGGTGTAAGCTCAGAGCGTGAAAAACTTGGTATCAGAGCACAAAATTCAAGAGTCTTAGGGAGTCTATGAAGCCGTGTCTGTAGAGTCCTAGTTATCGGTGTAAAGAGCATCATATCTATAATTAGGAGGCTACAACATTTAGGAAATTCCTGCACTTCTTTTATACTCACTTCGTGCGATACAGTGTATCTCTGTAAAAGTCTCTTTCTAACTCGTAGTTATGCATAACCGATTTTGAGCTGGCCTATGGTCGAGAGTGCTTTCATGAGGTGTTTCTTTCCTCGTGAGCTAAGAGAAGCAAAGAGGTGGTTGTCGACATGAGGAGCAGGATGAGTTTATTCGTAGTTGGGTTGACTTATCTATCAAGTAAGGAAAGTAAGGCAGCCATGCTAATAGGTTACATGGGCATAGCAAGGCTAATGATCCATGTGCTACAAGTTGAGAAGGACCAGTTGAAGGATAGAAAAGAGTTTGAGAATGAGAGGGCTAAGACATCAGGGAATGAATCCGGGCAGCAAAAGAGTAATGTGAACCGGTCTTCTTTCCAACATAAGCAGAAAGGACCTACTTCATCATCTGCTAGTGCACCTGCACCAAGGAACAAATGTGAATACAATCATCAGAATTCTCAAAACATTAGAGCTAGACCTGCGCATTCGCAAGGTAGTAAGGCACAAGGTGGTACTAAGACTCCTGCATGTGCTAAGTGTGGTAGGAGCCACTCAGAGGTGTATCATGATGGCTCCACTAGTTGCTTTATGTGTGGCCAGAACGGTCATTTTATGAGAGAGTGTCCTACGAGAAGACATAGTAATGGTAATAGGAGCAATAGAGCCCAGTCTTCTTCAGTTGATCCACTAGATAGAGCTGCATCAAGATGAGCTACTTCAAGGGTAGGTGGAGAAGGAAACCATCTTTATGCTATAGCTAGTCACCGAGAGGAAGAGGATTCGCCAGATGTTGTCACTTCTATGATCCAAGTCTTCAATTTTGATGTTCTTTCTAGGCAACTTTTTGAGCCTTCAGTGTTTCTACACCTGATAGTAAGTCTATTCTAGCAGAAAGAGTCTATCGTGATTGTTCCGTTTCCATCAATCATAAGAGTACCATGGCTGATTTAGTTGAGTTAGACATGGTAGAGTTTGATGTCATTCTAGGTATGGACTGGCTTCATGCCTGTTATGCATCAATAGATTGTAGAACTCGAGTAGTCAAGTTCCAGTTTCCAGTGATAGAGTTGAAGAGCAGTTCAGCAGTGCCTAAGGGTTGTTTTATTTCGTACCTTAAGGCGAGAAAATTAGTTTCCAAGGGGTGTGTGTATCACTTAGTCTGAGTTAATCACTCTAGTGTTGAGATACCTCATATTCAGTCAATTTCAAAAATAAGAGAGTTTCCAGAAGTTTTTCCAGTTGATCTAATTGGAGTCCCTCATGAGAGAGAAATAGACTTCGGTATATACATTATTCCATATACTCATCCTATATCTATTCTGCCCTACAAAATGGCACCAGCAGAGTTGAAAGAGCCTAAAGAGTAGTTGAAAGATCTTTTAGAGAAAGGTTTCATTCGACCACATATCTCACCTTGGGGAGCCCTAGTCCCATTTGTGAGAAAGAAAGATGGTTCCCTTAAGATGTGTATAGATTACCGTCAGTTGAACAAGGTTACCATCAAGAATAGTATTCTCTCTCAAGGATTGATGATTTTTTATTATCTTCAGGGTGCTACTTATTTCTCTAAGATAGATCTCATATCTGGCTACCATCAGTTGAAAGTACGGGAATTTGATATTCCTAAGACAGCATTCAAGACCCATTATAGTCATTATGAATTTTTGGTCATGTCCTTTGCTTTATTCAATGCACCTGCAGTATTCATGGACCTTATGAATAGAGTATTCAAACCTTATTTAGATATGTTTGTTATCGTCTTCATTGATGTCATACTAATCTATTAAAGGAATGAAGAAGATCATGCTAGTCATCTCAGAATAATTCTCCAGACTTTAAAAGATAGAGAGTTGTATGACAAGTTCTCTAAGTGTGAGTTTTGGCTTGAGTCTGTGGCCACATTATGTCTGCAGAGGGAATTAAAGTTGATACTCAGAAAATAGAGGCAGTGCAGAATTGGCCTAGACCCACATCTCCAACTAATATTAGAAGTTTCTTGAGGTTGGCTGATACTATAGAAGGGTAGTTGAGGGATTTTCATCTATTTCATCTCCTTTGACCAAGTTGACTCAGAAAACAATTAAGTTTCAATGGTTTGAAACTTGTGAGAAAAACTTTCAGGAATTGAAAAAGAGGTTGACTATTGCCCCAGTTTTGACCTTACCATATATTACTCAAGGTTTTGTGGTGTTTTGTGGTGTATTGTGATGCATCTAGAGTTGGTTTGGGTTGTGTGTTAATGTAAAATGGTAAAGTTATAGCTTATGCCTCCAGACAGTTGAAGGTTCATTAGAAGAATTACCCAACCCATGACTTAGAGTTGGCTGCTGTAGTATTTGCTTAGAAGATATGGCATCATTATTTGTATAGTGTTCATGTTGATGTATTCACTGATTACAGGAGTATTCAGTATGTGTTTACTCAGAAAGAGTTAAATCTTAGACAAACGGAGGTGGTTAGAATTACTGAAGGATTATGACATGATTATTCTTTATCACCCAGGTAAGGCTAATGTTGTTGTTGATGCCTTAAGCAGGTTGTCTATGGGTAATACTGCCCATGTTGAGGAGGAAAAAAGAGAGTTAGCGAAAGATGTGCATAGCCTTGCACGCATTGTAGTCCGACTAATGCATTCCACAAAAGGAGAAATAGTAGTGATGAATGAGGCTAAATCTTCATTAGTGTCAGAAGTGAAAGACAAGCAAGACCAAGATCCCATTTTGCTTGAATTGAAGGCAAATGTTCATAAGCAAAAAGTATTAGCTTTTAAACAAGGGGAAGATGGCGTACTGAGATATCAAGGTAGATTGTGTGTACCAATGGTGAATGGACACCAAGAGAGGATCATGGAGGAGGCTCATAACTCCAAATATTCCATTCATCTGGGTTCCACAAAGATGTATCGTGATTTGAGAGAGATGTATTGGTGGAATGGTATGAAGAAGGGCATTGCAGAATTTGTTGATAAGTGCCCAAATTGCCAACAAGATAAAGTACAACACCAAAGGCCCGGTGGTTTGGCTCAGAATATAGAACGTCTGAAATGGAAGTGGGAGATGATTAAGATAGATATCATCACAGGTTTACCAAGGTCTCGCAGGCAGCATGATTCTATTTGGGTAATTGTCGATAGAATGACAAAATTAGCCCACTTTTTGCCAGTAAAGACTACCCACTCAGCAGAAGATTATGCTAAGCTTTATATTCAATAAGTGGTAAGAATTCATGGGGTTCTGGTCTCCATTATTTCAGATAGGGGTGCACAATTTACTGCACAGTTCTGGAAATCTTTTCAGAAGGGTTTGGGTTCAAAGGTGAACTTAAGTACCGCATTTCATCCTCAGATTGATGGGCAAGAAGAGCGCACCATTCAGACCTTAGAGGATATTTTGAGGGTGTGCGTGATCGATTTCAAAGGCAATTGGGATGATCACCTACCTCTCATTGAGTTTGCCTACAACAATAGTTACCACTCTAGCATCCAAATGGCTCCTTATGAAGCTCTTTATGGGAGAAGATGCAGATCCCCTGTTGGATGGTTTGAAGTTGGTGAAGCTGGGTTGATAGGACCAGATTTAGTGCATCAAGCGGTGGAGAAGGTGAAAGTGGTTCAAGAGAGGTTGAAGACGGCACAGAGTCGTCAGAAATTCTACACTGATGTTAGGAGAAGAGAATTAGAGTTTCAAGTAGATGATTGGGTGTATCTAAAAGTTTCACCCATGAAGGGTGTTATGAGATTTGGTAAGAAGGGGAAGCTTAGTCCCCGGTATATTGGACCTTACCGAATATCCAAGAGGATTGGCAATGTAGCTTATAAGTTGGAACTACCACAAGAGTTAGCCGCAGTTCATCCGTTGTTTAACATCTCCATGTTGAAAAAGTGCATGGGCGATCCGTCATTGATCATACCAAGATATTGGGATCAAGGATAGCATATCTTATGAAGAGATTCCGGTTCAGATTCTAGATCGCCAAGTTCGCAAGTTGAGAACAAAAGAGTTAGCATCAGTCAAAGTCCTTTGGAGGAACCAATTTGTTGAAGAAGCTACTTGGAAAGATGAAGATGATATGAAGAAGAGATATCCACATCTCTTTGAGTCCGGAGAAAATGCAGACCAAGATACTAATTCTCTTCATAGTACTCTTTAAATTATGGGTGAGCATGTTGTTTGTTTGGAATTTCTTGTTGGGTGTTTGAACTTGATGTTACACCCTTAGCCTAGTAAGAGTAATCTTATTCAAGGATGAATGTTCCCAAGGGGGAGATATTGTAACATCTCACAATATGAAATAACTAGGAAGGAGCTAATAATTGGAAATAGTCATTTTTGGAAAGAACGAAAATCTAGAAATTTGTTTAACTTAGGAAAAGTTGAGTTTTGGTCAACTTCAAATGGCCATAACTCCTAGATCAGGTTGAGTTAGGTGTACTTCGAGATATATTTTCGAAGGTCTTTCCAACTCCGCCAAGTTTGCGCGATTTCGAGTTCATATGAGTAAGTTATGCCCTTTGGAAGTTGGGCTGTTGGATTAAGGAAAGTCTCATCCGGATTTTGGAAGAATAATTTAGTCTTTTCCTTACTAATTGTTCTAATTCGTTTTTAGGAGTTTAATTGGGGTAAATTCAGATTTTAGTCAGTTTAGAGAAGTGAATTTTACACTAGGGATTGGAGAAGAGAAGAAAAGAGGAGAAAAGAGAAGAACGTTCAAGATTTGTCGATTTCGTCGAGGCTAGCTTGTGGATTTCGTCAGGGGTGATACCTACAAGGTATGTGAGATCATATAGCATTGGGTTAGTTTGCCCATGCACCAACCATGATTAAATTCAGAAAATTTAAGTCTTTGAATGTTTAGAAATTGAGTTCTTGATGAACATTGTTGAAACTTTCATTGAATTCTTGTGGGTAGTGTTGTTGAAGTTTCTTGATGATTTGATTCATGTTTCCAGGTGAAATTTCGAGTTGAATCTATTGTATATTGAGGGTATTAATGATTCTAAGTGTTTGGGAAAAGAACCAAGTAAAATTAGAGGGTTTAGAGTTGAAAAACGAAGAAGAAAGTTCAGAGTTTTCTGGGGAGAGGGTAGGGCGCCACGCCTCCCATAGAGCCACAAAAGTTCTTCTGATCTTTGGGCTCTGGCACGATACGCAGCCAGAGTGCCACAACAAGCTCTCTGAACTTTGAGGGTTGGCGCCCCGCGCCTCTCAGTGCGGCAGGGATGCCAGTTCTCCCCATTTCTTCCCAACCTTTTTGTACTTGTTCCTTAGCAATGTACCTATGTTTTCTAGTTGATTCCAACACTCTAAGGTACATCTAAACATCATGAAATCATCCATAAACATGAGATCATGAACCTTGAATCCATAATCCAATTCAAGGAAAGTTAGGATCAAAGTCAAGAGAAGTTGAGAATCAAGTCTAGAAGTTAAGAAGCAAGTCAAAGCAAAGTTGGTAAAGTTTTCAAAATTCTTTAACAAATGTTTTAACTTTTGTTTAAGACTTAAGGTTCAAATTAAGCAAAGAGTAAAGATTTGAGTTCATTTCTCAAAAAGCTATAAGGGAACTAAGTATTCCCAAAGAGTTTATAAGTGTTTTCACATTTGCGCAAGAAAAGGGAACATCGATCCCAAATGAGCTTTTAAGCTATGTTTTGAGTAATTATCTCAAACCAAAGAAAGAAGTTTGTTTTTAAAATATATAAGCTAAGTATATTTTGGGAGTAGTATTGAGCATCGATATGGGGATGCGAGTTCATATTAACTCAAGTCTCCATAAACCATGTAGCCATCATGGGTAGTAAAGGATCATACTTTTTAGATGACTCCTTAACATACTTTTAGCATAGACTAGTGGATCCACTAAGTTAAGTGTTCTATATGACGGCAAAGTATAGGATAGTTCTGGCAGCATAGGCAAGACGATGTATCACCATTTAGGCTCATAGTAGTGGTTGTCGATTAGAGAATCTCACACAGAAACAATATTACTTTATTATATAAATAAAGTTGAGTTTCTTATTCCATTTCTTTAGCGAACTAAGTTGTTTTCCAATGTTTTATAAAGCTTTTCATATATATTGCATGTGTTTTATTTCTTTATCTTGAGTTGAGTTATTAATGAGTTCACAAGAGCCAAGGTAATTGTTCTTTCAGATTCCTTTCAAGCTTAAGTTGTATTTAGCATTCCTACTCGCATACTCGTACATTCAATGTACTAATGCCAGTTTTCCTTCATCATCTTATGATGCAGACACAGGTAACCAGGATCAGCATCCAGCGCCTCGTTGATCAGGTTTATCACTCAGAGTCAGTTGGTGAACCTCCTTGCTTCCAGATGGCTCTTTTTTACATTGCTTTCTAGTTTTCAGTTATTAGGGTGATCAGGGGTCCTGTCCCGACATCCCTCTTTGTTTTAGAGGCTTGATAGACAGTTAGTAGTTTAGTTGTCTTTACTTTATCATTCAGATGTTATTTAAAGACTTTAGTTGCCATTTTGGCTCAGTTTTATATCTCTTTAAAGTTATGTGTTGAGATTATCTTGTTAAGTTAAGTCTTCTGCTGAGTTAAGTAAGCCAGACCAAGCGTTCGCTTGGGGCCAACAATGGTTCTCGGGTTCCAGCCACGTCCGATGTGTAGGCTTGGGGCATGACAAGCCCGTACTCTTGAACTGTCATGTTACCTTGCCTCAAATTCATGAATTCTTGAGCTCTTACCTCCCTCAACTCTCTTGGGAAGAACCTGTCCAGAAAAGCTTCACTAAAACACTCCCAAATAATAGGAACTGCATATGTACCCCTGTTTTCTCTCCATTGAGTAAACTAGATGTGAGCTACATCCTTCAGCTGGTAGGATGCTAACTCCACCCTATCATTTCCAGTCACTTGCATCACTCTAAAGATCTTCTTAACCATATCTATGATGTTTTGGGGATCTTATCCAACTTGCGATCGTAAAAACCCATAAATAGCATTTACAGGAACTGGAACCTGCTGGTTGTTTTGGTTAGTCGCACTTTGAGCCAAAAGTTGAATGGCATTCCTAAACTCTGTGTTCGAGACCTCCTGATTTGGGACTGGAGGAGTTGCGTTAGCATTCATTTGGTAAGCTCTATGAGGAGGCACGATTTGAAACGCGTAACGATTAGTTAGAAAGTTGGACCATACCTCACGCACTATAAAAGTAGCAAGAAAGTGAAGTTTTTCTAAACACCTTATAGCTTCCCTATCATTAGATGTGGTTAACTTCACATTCATGAAAAGGACTCTACTTAGTGCAGCTTTTCACATATCCTAGGACACTTAAACCTAATGCTCTGATACCAAGTTTGTCACTCCCCGAGCTATCTCAAGATGCAGACACCGGACCTAGGATCACGAGTGACGCCAAGATAACCCTGCTGGCATATCATAAGCATACTAGAGTAAACTGAAGTAAATAAATATTGTGTGGAAGCTTAAAACATCATATAACTAAAATGATGGGGAATACCCATAAACTATCTGAATATATGAAAAGTGAATGTTTAACAACAGCTGAAAAGTCAAACTCAAATGCTAAAGCTGAATCTAACTATGTACAAAAAAGCCTCTAACTGACTAGAAGTGCTGGGACATGGCCCAGCTAAATCTAGCAAAAAATGGAACTAAAACTGAAAGGATACCATGTAACTCATCCTCGAAGAATGAGGACTCACCACTGATGTTGTTGAAATGAAGATCAAGAACTGATCTTTGAGTAATCTGAGTGCTAAGGACCTGAACCTACATCACGAGAAGACGTAGCACAGAGTATGCGTCAATACTTGAAAGGTACTGAACATGCAGGACAGGATTAAGCCAAACAATAAATATAACTGAACCAAAGCATATATACGAGCAATGATAAGAGATAAGCATGATACTATACTGAGAATAATGAATATGAACTAACTGGATGTAATGACCAAGTTTATAACATACTGAGACTGAAATCTAACTATAACTGATAACATGGTCAATGCAATAGAGTCTGACTGTAAGGGAGCTACTAATAATCGACATAAAACCACATGAGGTAAATGTGGAGTCCGATGTATACGCCCCATCGAGAGGACCCAATATACACTGCCAGAGGTATAGAGGCATGACTGGCATGATCACTAAAATGTGATGCCCACAGAGGGGATTTATAAACCTATGGGGGCACGTAGGTCTGGGACTTGAGGGTGATTGGCCTTAGTCCACTCGATATTAAGCTACACCCAATTGATTATGTAATTAACAATTTATGATTGAAATTTTGTAATATTGGATAGCTCAAAAATACTGACATGCTAACTGAAAATGCAACATTAATGTACTAATAATGAAACATTCAAATCTGAGGCATGTATATCTGAAATAACTGGCCTAACATGTGTAATTCATGAACTAAAAGAACTACATCACTAAGGTTCTGAATTTGATAAAAGAAACTAAGCAATGACATGATAATCTGATTTGGATCATTCGAACAACTAAAACACAACAATTTCTAACATTCAAGAAACCCTATGTCTATATAATATCAAGGGAATCAAGATTCTGAATGAAATCTAGGGACCTAATGGGCGAAAGGAACCCACTTGTGAAATCCCACATACATGGTAACAAAATTCATGGGGAAAATTTTCAACTTTAGGGCTGAAACTGATGAAAACTCATTGCTTTCTTGAACTAGGGCTTGGTCGACTTTCTCCAATGTTTTGCTCTTAGTTTGATGAATTTTTGGTGAATAATTGATTAGGTTAAGTTCTAATTAGTTTACTAGGCTAAATCTGATCATAACTACTTAGTTTAGGGGTTAAACGACGTAGTTTAGGTGTCCAACGCATAGGGGAAAAGACCAAAATGACCCTACTTAAAAATCTGACGGGGCTGACCACAGTCTCTATGACGGACCGTCACAACGACCATGGACCGTCAAGCTGGTTGTGGTCTTTGGCCAGTAGCTGCTAGTTTTTGGGGCTTCGACCACGAGCCCTACCACGGCCCGTGTGAAGGACCACAGACCATGAAGGTCAACATGGTTCTTCACTTAGGTTTGTGGTCTACTGGCTTAAGTCTACGGACCCTCCCATGGCCCGTCATCAAAACCACAGCCCGTAGAGGGCACTGCGGTCTGATGTCAGGGCCTGGGAAATCCCGACTCTCTACCATGGGCAACTGTACGGCCCGTGAAGTGGTCCACGGCCCGTGAAAGGTCCCGTGGTCCACCTCTGCTGGAGGGTGCTGAATTCCACGGGCAGGTCAACAGACCGTGGACCCTATTACGGTCCGTGACCCTGTCGTGGTTCACTCGTTCATGTGATTTTTCTTCTGTATGTTCTAAGTCTGGTTTCCGAGGTGTTACAGTCTAATTTATAATATATATAATTTTCCTCAACTAGGAAAAATCACCCACACAAAACTGATAACCTTTATGCCCAAGGTTACCATATCTACCATTTCCTACAAAATTCTCTCATTCATTATTTTCAGTCTTAACACGTGAAACTACATTATGAACTTTAACATAATCTCAAGACCAAACCAAGAAATGCATAGACAACTCAGAATCACATTATCACAAAATAAATTTCAGCAACACCGAAACACAATTCATATTGTCATATACCCTCTATCATACCAGAGTAGCTCTTTTCATGGTTCCCAACCATGTTGACTGTCTCAAAACCGAGTTTACCCATAGTCATAACCAATTCTTTTACCCTTACCATCTTTACCAATGCTAATCTCATGTAATTTTTCCTCATTAACATAAGGTTTTAGGATTGGACTACACCAAAACACGCTCAATAAAATGCATAGACATTTATCATAAGTTCATCACACATAATCAAGTCAAGAATTTTCCTTGTCCACAATAACACAAAAGTACAAGGAATTACCTCTCACACAACTTTAACCATTCATGAAATTAAACTTCACACATTTGAATTTAATCAAGCAATATAAGGCACAAAGTAAAAATCAATAAGCATTCATCAACACTTTAATCAAGTTCATGGAAACCTTCTCAAATCATATATGACCACTAATTGACCACACATGCATTCATATGACCCCTTAAGGCTAGATATCGATTAGAAAATTCCAGTTCCAATCTTCCCTTGCTTTTGTACCATCAATTGCAACAATGACATCTACACTACTTCAATAGGATACTAATTGGAATCCAGAGTTACCAATTGGTCTCAACCCATACCAAAAGCGGCATAACACATAAAAAGAGTAGAGAAGTGAGACCGATTCCTAGAATGTTTCATAGCTATCATGCCTCGAGGCTACCCTCTCAACGTAACATGTGACCGAGGATCACAAGTTACCCGAAGATAACCTTGAGTCTAGAATATCACGCACATAATGAAATATAACTAAATCTCAAAGGGGAAACAACCCAAAACAACTAAATGCTGACCCTATGTCTGAAAGCGTCTACTACTGATGAGCAGCTGGACAAGTCCCCAGCAAACTCTAAAAATACTGAAAATAAACTAACTAAACAAAGCATAAAGAAATGTCAACATGAGCTAGATGTTGAATACTTGAACCTGCATCATAAAACCATGTAGCACAAACTATGCATCAATACTAAGAACATATTGACCATGCAAGATATAGATACTAAGCTAACCAATGATATAATTGAGCAATATAATAATGAGCATGGAAATAGACTTTACTAAAGTGTAACTGAAAAGCTATGCTAAATGCAATGACCAAGTACTAATCATGTAGCTAATATGCTGAACTGAATATTGAAATGAATACTGATAACATTGTCAATGAAATAGAAGTGTGACTGCAGGAGCTACTATTAACTGACATAAACCACATGAGCTAAATGTGGATACCGATGTATATGCCCCATCGAGAGGACCCAATATACCTTGCTAAAGGGTATAGAGGCATGATTATGGCGTGATCACTAAAACTAGTGCCTAACAAAGGGGACTTCTGAAACTACATTGGCACGTTGTTCTGGGACTATGAGGGTATGCTAACCCTAGTCCAACTCGGTGCTAAGTTTACTCCAAAATGAATGAAAATCCAAAATGCACTAAAGTACTGAGTAGCTATAAATACTGACATGCTATCCGGGAATGCACATAAAAATACTTAAAGGTATGGCGTTCAAATGCTAAAGGATGATCTTAGGGCTGATTTGTATAGCAAGTATAACTCATGAGTATTGATGATTAATGTAAGCTAGGGTTCTGAATTTTATACATGGAACTATGCAAAATTTCCAAGAAACATGCTATTTAGATTATGGAAACTACATCAACTAAAACACAATGAATCTCGAAGGTTTTAGAAACCCTAGGTCCAAAGAAGCTATGAAGAATCAAAGAACTGATTGAACTCTAGGGACTTAATGGGTGAAAGGAACACAGTATTGAAATCCCACATACCTGGTAACAAAATCTACGGAGAAATCATTTGGATAAGGCTGAACATGAAAAAGACCTCTGCTTGTTCTTATGAGAAATTGTCAACTTTTACTCTTCTTTTCGTCGGGTGATTTTAGGAGAATGAGGGTTCAAGGTAGTTTTTGACTAGTTTACTAAGCGTAGGCTGAGTAAAACGACCTTGTTTAGGCTTTAAACGACGTTCTTCAAGTACCAAACACATAGGGGAAAAACTGATGAAAACCCGACTTATATTCTGTCGAAGTGACTTCAAGAGGGGCATCACGGGTCTTCATGATGACCAAGGCCCATCTAGCAACTCGTGCAAATACCTTGCCTTCCAAGGCTTCACTAAAATGGGTTTAAAATTTTACTCAAACATTGAAATTATGTAAACTTTGTGGCATTGGTAAGAGGACTTAGAGATCTTTAATTTGATAGGTAATGGGCCACCTAGTTCATTTTGTGCCGAAAGATATGGTCATTTAAATTTGTTCCTAAACTCTAACTCTGACAAGTCCCCTTCACGGTCCATGTGGAGCTTCACGGACCATTTAGACGTCCCTGGTGCTTAACCAGTAACTTGGGGGTGAAGTCTTACTTAAAATCCGACGAAGTAACTTCAAGACAGGCTTCACAGGCTGTCTAGAGCACACAACCCATCAAGTAGGTCGTGAAGATGATCTACCCGATAGGGCTTTACTAAAATGAGCACAACTTTTTACTCCAGGCTAAAAATTATGAAAAAATGATGGCATTGGAAAGAGAACTCAAAGACCTTTAATTTGATAGGTTGTGGGCCACCTAATCATTTTTTAATGGAATATATGATCGTGAAGTTGACCCAAACCTCAATGTGTGTCAAGCCTCTTTCATGAGCCACTTCACGACTTGTGTGAAGCTCTACCGACCGTCTAGTGGTCCTTGGTCCTGAACAGTAACCATGGTAGTTTTGTGTCCCCCTCACGGGCCACTTCACAGCCCGTGTGGAGCTCCACGGACCGTTTAGTAGTTCGTGGTCTTTCACCTTTTGCTGCATGCACAACCACCAGTAGGGTGTTGGGTCATGGTCCTCTTTACTACTCGTGGACCCCATCTGTGGTTCGCCCTTCCCTCTTGTTCAATCTTAATTATGATTTATGAGTTGTTACAATATCTCCCCTTTGGGGTCATTCATCCTTGAATAAAGTCTAAAGAAGCTGAGTTTGGAGGAAAGAGCTGAAATCCCTACCAACTGAATACTTGAAACTGATATCTAACTAAACTGAGTTCCATGAACATGAAAATATGCTAGAATTCGATGATAACTGAGGGAACATGATACTAATATTTAATTACACAAGAGTAAGTTGAGATACTGGAGAGAAACTATTAACTCAAGCTAAACTGAATCGGAAGGAAAGAGGTGAGGATACTTGGCCATCATGGCTGCTTCTGTTTCTCAAGTAGCTCCCACTACGGACTGACTCCTCCACAAAAACTTAACGAAAGTGACTTCCTTATTTCTTAACCTATAAACCCGATGGTCGAGAATTTCAACTGGAACCTCTTCATACGTGAGACTAGCCTTCACAACCACACTCCCTAAAGGTACTATTGATGTTGGATCACCCACGCACTTTTTCAACAAGGAAATGTGAAAGACTGGGTGAACCGCTGCTAGTTCTACTGGCAATTCTAACTCATAAACCACATTACCAGCCCTTTTTAGGATTCTGTAAGGACCTACATACCAGGCATTGAACTTCTATTTCTTGCCTAATCTCATCACCCCTTACATGGATGACACTTTCAGAAAAACCCAATCATGGATTTAAAACTCTAAATTTGTTTTCCTTACATCTGCATATGACTTAGGATGAATCTGAGTTGTATTTAGTTTATCTCTAATGAGCTGAACTTTTTTCATAGCCTCATGAACCAAATCTGTCCCAATCAAGGCAGCTTCACCTACTTCGAACTAATCAACCAGGGACCTGCATCTATGCTCATACAGTGCCTCATAAGGGGCCATCTGAATACTCGAATGGAAGCTATTATTATAAGAGAATTTGAGACGTAGGTGATCATCCCAACTACCCTTGAAATCGATCACGCAAGGGGTCTTGGGGGTTAGACTTAAGGTCCTCTTCAAGGACCCCTAGGGTGGTCCAAGGCGAGTCATACATTTACGTTTAACCTTTAAACCCTTCAACCTTGACTCGGGACAACATAACACCACTTCAAAACGCATGACAAATAGAAATGCACAAACGTTAGGCTCTAGTTTCACTAGTTCATTTTTAGGGTCGTTATATTATACCCAACTTAGGAACATTCGTCCTCGAATAACACTTTAAACACATTAAGGGGTAACGACTCAAAACTAGAAGCCCACAATAATGCATGCAACATCAATATATATGAACACAACTAGGAGGAAACATCAACTCCACATCAATCAGCTCAAAACACAACAAGAAGGTAAGAACTACATCTACAATCTCATTATGCATCAAAACTTCACATTTCTCATTACATTGGAGGTACATCCTTCTCCAAATCACATAATGCTCAACACAACATCATTAAGCACATTATGCAATTTCTTCATAAAAACACATTTAGGCATGCTCAACAAGTCAACTCATAAAATATTTAGGCAACTCATTATAGAAGCATATTAACATGAGGAACACAATTTGAAAACTCATTTTTCTCATCTAAGCAAGAATTCAACTATAACATACACAACATAAGGAGACCATGGAAACTCAATATCACACATGACTCCAAAACATGAAACAAGCTACAAGGAACTCTAGGTCTGAAGCTTGAATAGGAATAAAATGAAAGAGCTAAGGATATCAACACTCTCCACAACCTTACTACTCAACATGACATCCCCCACTTATGAGAAAACCCAACTAAGGCTATCATAGAACAACATATGGATATCATCACCACAAAAGGAACTATAACTTACCGATACCTTCATTCGGATTAGCTCATTTGTCCTTTTGGCTTGAAGTGCATAGAAACGGTTCTTCTTTGGAGCATCAAGATTTGGACCATCTAGAGAAGCTTGTTTGGCCTCCCTTCCTCTAGCCGTAAGAGTAGGACAATTTTTCACTTGGTGATCATTCTTTCCACAACCATAGCACCCACTAGTATCGGCTAGACACTTCCCATGAGGCTTCTTTCCATAATTGTGACAAGCAGGTTTAGCAAATGGAGGTCTATTACCTCTCTCTTGGGTAACCTTAGGAGAACTTGAATAATTTTTGTTTGGAGCTCTCTTCTTGAACCTAGGTTGACCTTGCTCATCGAATCTACCCCTCTTCCAATCCCTATTCACCCTCTTAAGTTTGAACTCCTCAATAGATTGAGCATACACAACAAGTCTAGAGATATTCATATCATCATAGAGCATCGCCGTATGACACTCCTCCTTAACTAGGTCGGATACACCAGTAACAAACCTACTCATCTCATCTCTAGGGTTATATACCAAGGATGGGGCATACTTAGACAATAGAGTAAACTTCAAGGATTAGTCCTCCACAGTCATAGTACCATGCCTAAGGTTGATAAACTCCTCCACATTTACCTCTCTCTTCTCACGGAAAAACTACTTACTAAGGAAAGGTCCCTTAAAATCCTCCCATTCTATAAGACCCTCTTCAATCAGCCTATTGGCTTTCCATTGAGTGAACGACACTTGGGCCACATCTTTCAATTGGTAGGAAGCCAACTCTGCCTTCTCCCTAGAAGATATTCCCATAGCATTGACTATGTTATAAATGTCATCCAAGAATTCTTGGGGATCTTCTACCACTCTAGAGCCAAGAAAAATAGGAGAATTCATCCTCAAAAAGTCTCTCAATCTTAAGGCTACGATACTCTCATTAGCATTCCCCTAGGTCCCACATCTCTATTCACTTAAGTCGTCATGGCTCGAGCTAGGGTTAGAAAAATTTACCTAATCTCTTCATTGGTCATGTCCGGGGGAACCACCGGAACTTAATTCTTTTGATTGCCTAGAGGAACTTGGTCACCTTGAAGACCTTGATCACCTTGGGAAGGAACTCCCTCATTCACTACTTTCTCTTCCACTCTTGTGGGCGTCTTTCTTGTAATCATATCGTATAATTAAAAGAGAAAGATTAGGAAAAAGGAACTTATAGAAACACACTCTAAGGCACGACTTCAAGAATATGAAAGAAGTGTAACTTTCTATCGTCCTATAGCCTCTCGATCAAAGATGTGTCGTGACTCACACCGATGAACGAGACTCTACTAGATGTGGCTTGTGAGACATCGATCCAAAAAAACCATTTCCAAAACCTAGCTCGGATACCAAGTTTGTCGCGACCCGAGAGCACCCCATAGTCGTAACACGGCGTACTCAACCCCGAAAGGGGTCTAATACAAGCCTCTAAGCAATCATAACATTCGACATATAGAAATAGTGCATAATTAAAAACTTTATTCAAAACCAAACTATCAAAAACTCATTTATAAAGCAGCGGAATACTAAGTCTCACATGGCCATCTTAGACAAATCTTTAACAAGATAGGGTAAGGGCCCTTTACAATCGAAGTCCTAACAATAGTCTCAAAATAAGAAAGAACTAGAAACAATAAAAGTCCTTGTCCTCGATATATGAGGACATACCAAGTCTTGGAGGAAACTCTATCCAAGCACTTCAATCCTAGCTAGAATCAATCACTTGCCGAAAACTACACTTGTAGTAAAAATAAGAGAAATATGGGTTAGCACACAAAAATATGCTAAGTATGATGACCATGCAAAAACATGCTTAAAAGGAGACATTTTGTTGAAAGTCATGCTTTATGCCATTTTTGTAAAACTTCATGAACATTGATACAAGAGGCATAATATAAGTCACAACCAACATACAAAGTCACATAATTCACATTTGAGCAAAACTCACATATAACCCTTTACATTCACCTTGAGCCTCCACCCCAAGTAACCATCAAGTTATGCCTTGTGCAATATATGGGTAGCGTCCCATACCACCACCCACACTAAGGCACCACCTTAAGGTCACCAAAAGTGAAATTACCATTCATCCTTTCCACCGTTACACAATAAAGCATTTAAGAGACAAACATTACATGAGTAACATCATCACATTAAGACCAATAACTAAGACCACTCTAAGTCATACTAGTGCAATGCGCAAGTAGCATCCCATACTACTACTCACACTAAGTACTTCTTTTGAAGTCACCCTAGACAAGGCACATTCATATACAATAAGTCATGACAAGGAAGTACTCAAAATACAATCCAAGTATGGCATGTATCTTCACATCTAAGCATTTAAGCCAACATTCTTCATTAGGTTCATTTAGGACACATTCATGCATTTAGAGGAATTTCATGTATTTAGTCATTAAGACTTAGAGAACTCACTATAGCCCCTTCAAAGCCTACTCGTGCATTGTATACATAGCATTCCATACTACTACATACACGCTGTAGTACCTATCAACTAACTAGAGGGCACATCTCACATGATGGGAATAAGCATTTAACCGACATAGACCATGAGAGCTAAATTATGGAATCCGGTGTCATGTAACCCCACACCGTAAAATGTGATCTCCTTGCCGAAGGAAGACCGGTTCATCTAGCTTAGGTGGATCCAATAGCTAGGACCTATGTGGGCACATAGTTATGGGATATGAAAGATGTTCATTGAGATCCGACCTAACGTTGGGAGAACCTCCATCTAACCATATTCTCTCGGTGCTTAGCCTACATTCCTATAGAGTAGTTTCATTAACATTAGTGTACTAGAGAGGGCCACCAACATTAGGCCTACCGACCCAAAGTACTTTTCCCAAGAAGGGCCACCACCAATAGGCCTACCGTTTCAAGGTACTTTAAGGATAGCTCATTGACTTTCCTAGAGAGAGCCACCACCATTAGGCCTACCATCTCTAAGTCTATCATTTCACACAAGAAAGAGGCCACCACCATTAGGTCTACCGGTCCAAGGTTTTACATTCACTTTAGCACCAAGACTCCTCATGAAAGGCCACTAACATTAGGTCTACCATTCCAAGGTTTAGCCTAGAATACTTCATTAGACATTTATAGAAAGGCTACCAACATTAGGTATAGCAATTATGTTCATTGTGACACTTAAGCCAAGATACATTCATTATTCAAGAAAATGATGCATTAACCTACCAATTCAATATATCACATTCATCATTGTAGAACACTTTAAATTCCATCATCTTAATTCATGAGTGTTAAGAGAGAATATGCTTTCAATCACAACACATTTACATTCTATAGAAGATAATCATTCTATCATTGAAATAACATGTATATTCTTCACATTATAGGTTCATATATACAATATCATGATAATACTTCAATTCATCAAAATATGCCTTCAAGGCCATGATCACAATTTACATAGTAAGTAAACACCTCCACCTTTCAAGTGGATCAACAATTCAAGCACAATTCTACTTTAACATGAAATTAGGTCAAACATGCCCTTTCAAGGCTATGATCACAAATCAATAATTCACCAACAATTCACCATAATTAGGCATATATAGTGATACCATTCAATAATCTAAATCAATCTAAGCACAAATCTACCATCATTCATTCATAATCAATAGACCCACTTCATAATTCGCAATTTAAAAATTGAGAGAAATTAGGGGTTCATAGAGTAAAATTATCCTAAATCATTAATTAAACTTCAATATAATCATATTTTATCATTTGAAAATGTTTGATTCAAGAATCCATGAGATTGAGTAAAACTTAAGCTTTTTGTGTAACTTGAAAACCTTGAAAACTTCTTTGAAATTGACTCTAGGGTGAAGACTAACCCTAGATGAAGGATCACCATACCTTGCTATTGATTCCCCAGGAAAATTGAAGAAGAAACACCTTGAAATCCCCAACCCTAGCTTAATCTTGACCTTGATCTCCAATGGAGTTTCTAAAGAGAACTTTTAGGAGGGAAGGGTTTGATTTGAGAGATGAAATCTGAATGAGTGTTTTAATGTTTTAATACTATTAAAATACCTTAAAACACTTAAAATAACCGTCCACATACTAATTGGGACTTGGGGTGAATTTACCAATTCACCCCTAGCTTGGTCATGTCACTTGACAGCAAACAAGGTCCAATTGACGGACCCCCATCCACAGACTGTGGATGGGCTGACGGACTGTACTGTTCATTCTTCAATGGTGTATGTGGCTTGTACTTGGGGGCCATGACCCATGGAGGCCATCCACGGGACGTGGATGGACCTACAGGGCGTGGTCCCATTCCGTGGTCCACCAAGTTTGGGGCAGCCTTGAGGTTTCAAGGGGTCTTGGAGATTAGACTTAGGGTCCTCTTCAAGGACATGTAGGGTGGTCCAAGGGGAGTCGTACCTTGACGTTAAACCCTAAAACCTAACCATGAATCGGGACAACATAACACCACTTTACAACTTATGACAACCACAAACGAACACACGTTAGGCTCTAGTTTCACTAGTTCGTTTTTAGGATCATTACAAATAATACCTTGACATATTTTTTGATGTGTTCATTGATGATATATTTATCTATTCTAGAAGTGAGAATGAGCATAGTGATCATTCGAGGATCGTGTTGCAAATTCTTAAGGACCAACAACTTTTTGCAAAGTTAAGCAAGTGTTAGTTTTGTCTAAGGTCCGTCACTTTCCTTGGTCATATTATTTCAAGTGAGGGTATTGAGGTAGATCCTAAGAAGACTGGTGCGGTCAAGAGTTGGCCTAGACCTTTTACCCCTTCGAATGTTAGAAGTTTCTTGGGTTTAGCTGGTTATTACAGAAGATTTGTTGAGGGGTTTTCTTCGATTGCCTCTCCATTGAAAGATTTGACTCAAAGAAGGCCAAGTTTATATGGTCCAAATTATGTGAGAAGAGTTTTCAAGAATTGAAAGATAAACTTACTTCTGCTCCGGTGTTAACTTTACCGGAAAGAATGTATAGTTTTGTTGTTTATTGTGATACCTCACGAATTGGGTTAGGATGAGCGCTCATGCAAAATGGGTAAGTTATTGCTTATGCTTCAAGACAACTTAAGATTCATGAGATAAATTATCCTACCCATGATCTTAAATTAGTAGCGGTGGTTTTTTCCTTAAAGATTTGGAGGCATTATTTGTGTGGTGTTCATGGAGATGTGTGCACCGACCACAAGAGCCTACAATATGTGTTTTATCAGAAAGATCTGAATCTTTGCCAAAGGAAGTGGCTTGAGTTACTTAAGGATTATGATATGAGTATTCTCTATCACCCCGGTAAGGCAAATGTGGTGGTGGTTGCTCTTAGTCGGTTGTCTATGGGTACTGTTGCTCATATTGAAGAAGGTAAGAAAGAGTTGGTTCGAGATGTTCATAGATTGGCCCAATTGGGTGTTCAGATAGTTGACTCCAACAAGTATGGTGTTACGGTTCACAATGGTTTAGAGTCATCTTTTGTGGCGGATGTGAAAGCTAAGCAAGGTCTTGATCCAATTTTGGTTGAATTGAAAGAAGAGGTGCTTAATAAATCTGTTGAGGCTTTCTCCCAAGGGGGAAATGGTGTGCTTAGATATCAAGGTCGTTTGTGTGTTACGAATGTCGATGACTTGAGGAAACAAATCTTGTCAGAAGCTCATAGTTCTCGATATTGCATTCACCTAGGAGCCACCAAGATGTACCGTGATTTTACGGGAGGTCTATTGGTGGAATGGAATGAAGAAGAATATTGCAGGATTCGTGGCTAAGTGTCCAAATTGCCAACAAGTGAAAGTTGAGCATCTAAAACCGGGAATTTTATCCCATACATTAGTATTCCTACTTGGAAGTGGGAAGATTTGAATATGGACTTCATAGTTGGGTTGCCTCCTACTCGGTGACAATATGATTCTATTTGGGTTATAGCGAATAGAATGACGAAATCAACCCATTTCATTCCCGTAAAAGTTTCTTACTCGGCGGAAAAGTATGCTAAGTTATATTTAAGGGAAATGGTAAGTTGCAAGGAGTACCCTTGTCCATTATCTTGGGTAGAGGTACTCAGTTTACTTCTCAGTTTTGGAAGTCTTTCCAAAAAGGTCTTTGCACTAAAGTTAAGCTTAGTATAGCTTTTCATCCACAAACCGATGGGCAAGCGGAGTGAACTATACAAACTTTGGAAGATATGTTGAGAGTATGTGTCATCAATTTCAAGGGAAATTAGGATGATCACTTGCCATTGATAGAATTTGCTTATAATAATAGTTATCACTCTAGTATTGGTATGGCTCTATTTGAGGCTCTTTATGGTAGGACGTGTAGATCTCTTATAGGTTGGTTTGAGATTGGTGAGGTTGCCTTGATAGGGCCCGAGTTAGTTCATAAGGCTATGGAAAAGGTCTGACTTATTAGAGAAAGGTTGAGAACAACCCAAAGTCGACAAAAGTCCTATTCCGATGTTGGAAGAAGAGGTCTTGAGTTTGATGTTCATAATTGGGTTTACTTGAAAATCATACCCATAAAGAGTGTAATGAGATTTAGGAAGAAAGGAAATCTTAGTCCCCGTTATGTAGGCCCATATTAGATTTTGAGACGTGTTGGTAAGGTTGTTTATAAGCTTTATTTTCCTAATAATTTTGCACCCGTGCATTCAGTTTTCCATATCTCTATGTTGAAAAAGTGTGTTGGAGATCCGACATCTATAGTTCCCTTAGAAGGTTTAGGAATTGATGAAAATCTTTCTTATGAGGAAGTTTCATTAGAGATTCTAGACCAGCAAGTTTAGAAGTTGAGAAACAAGGAAGTTACTTCCGTGAAAGTATTGTGGAGTAATAATTTAGTTAAGGGTGCCACTTGGGAGGCCGTGGCAGATATAATGTCTCAATATCCTCATGTTTTTCCTTCTACTCCTACTCTAGCTTGAAAACCTTGTGTTTTGAAAGAAAATGAGTTTACATGATAGATTTACCTCATGTTGTTGTGCATTGAGTATGAGTTGCCTATAGACACCATGAGATGAATTGTTGAACATGCTTTAGCTATGATTTTGAGTATGAGCTACATATAGGCTCCATGAGATGATGTTGAGCATGCTTTTAGCTTGCAGATGGTAGTTCCTCTTTGAATATGAGAAATCTTGAACCTTCATTCATATTGGGTTGTTAGGTCTAGTTCCTAACCTCCTTATGGTGCATTGAGTATTGTTAACGTGGATTTGATGTTTCCTGCTTGGTTTTATGCATTTTGATGAGATTGCATGCATGATGGGTTGCTCGTCTTGAGTATTTTCATTTGAAATATGCCTAGAATCTCATCAAGGACGAATGTTCCCAAGGGGCAGATAATGTAAACCTCGGATTCAGAGAAGGGAAAAATATTCCTTTCATTAGCCGACTCGGCGAAGTAGGGGGTGAACACCAAGTGACTTGGTGATCCACCAAGTGGAACCCCCTCACCTTTTGGCCTGATCTCAGCGTCCACTATTCTGGAATAATAGGTGAGCTAAGTCGAGCTCGCCACTCCATTCGATTTGTCGCCATAGTCCCCTCCCTATCGCCTTATTGACTTCATCCAAGAGTCGACTTATTATAATTTTGGGCGAGCTAAAGGCTCACTTGGGGAGTCATCGAGTGGCCTTTGGCGAGCTCCAGCGATGGTTGTTTTCAGTTTTATGTTGTGTTCTTAAAAGTCTTTTTAGATTATTTAATTCTATACTATGTCGCTTTTCCCTTCATCTAGAGATCTATATAAGCATTTTTCCCCAAATTTCCCCAATTTAAGAACTAGTCTATAAAGAATCTGAAAGAAGATCAAATCTCTTCTCTAAAATATTTCTCTCTAGAACTTGAAGAAAAAGAAGAGGAAGAAAGAGTTGAGCTAGTATCAAGGTCAAGTCTCCATTCCTCAAGAAATTATGGGCTTTGATAGTAAGGTATCATGACTTTTCACCCATGGAATCCTTGCATCCATGGAACCCCTAAGATTTCCCCATTGAAAAGTAGAAATTCCACAATTTGAGTTAGTGTTTTCTTCTAATGTTGTGGGTCTTGACGAATGTTGATCCAAATGATTGGGTTATGATTGTTTATGCATGAATTGATAGGAATACATATTTTTAGGATGAATTTACATGTACCCATGCTTAACCCATGTTTCTAAGGTTAAATTGATATAAATGTGTTTGGATCCATGAAAGGGGAAATTATGGATTTAGGTGTATTCTTATAGGATTAATAAGGTAGATTAAGAATTGCTTTGAGAGTGAAGCATATATGATGATTATGAGATGTATTGATTTGAGAGTGAAGCATATATGATGATTATGATAGGTATTGCTTTGAGATTGAAGCATATGTTATGAATTGTTGATTATTGATGTAATTGTTGTGGAAGGGATAGTTCCCCACTTGAACTGCTTAAGTATGAATGTGAAAGGCCTTCTCACATTGAATGATTTCAGGTTGAAAGGATTTCTCACCTAAAATGAATCTAAGCTAGAAGACTAAGAAATTGATGAGGCTAGGGGCGATTACCCATGACCTCTAAATGAAAAGGATATGAGGTGATTCCCAATATTCCTTTGAATAAAATAAGAGGCAACTACCCTTATTCCTTTATGTTGAACAAGAGGCGACTCCCCACATTCCTATCATGATGTTTGGCATGGAGGCGAGTACCCATGATCCCTTACTGAAAGATATAGAGGCGAGTACCCATGTCTTATGATGAAGGACATGGAGATGAGTACCCATGATTCCTTATAGAATGACATAGAGGCGAATACCCGTGTTATATGATGATGGACATGAAAGCGAGTACCCATGACCCTATATGTAAGGCAAGAGGCGACTACCCATGAGCCTTTATAGGAAGGCAATAGGTGATTCCCCATGTCTATGAAAGATAAGCTAAATATGTTATGATAGGTGATGAGATTGGATGATGGCTTTAGTTTGCCTTTTATGATGAGTAAGACTACTCGAGTATTACCCATGTCTTGTCTAAGTATTCTTTAAGGTTACTTCAAGAAGTATTCCTTATATATTGATATGATCTATTATGTGCATTGATTATGCTTATGACTTGTGTTGTCTAACTTTTATGTTTATGTTGATGTTTATGCAAACTATCATATTTAGTGCCTTCTTGTACTAACACATACTCTTGCCTATATTTCTTATCCAAATGTAGGGTCCGGCGTTCCCGACTCTCATCCTCGTGGCTACGATCTATAGTAAAGGCAAGGTTGAAGATTAGTGAGTCCTCATAGAATTCGAGGAGTTGGCCGCCATTTCTCTTATGTTTCTTTTCATTTTAAGTATTTAACATTGTTGTATGGGTTGTGTCCCAAGATTCTATTGTATTAGATAGTATTTGAGACAAGAGTATTAGACTTCCGCTTTGCAATTAAAGACTTTCATGTTGTTTAAATTGTTTTAAATTTTACCGATTTTCTATTATTTTGACTATGAGTGCTAAGTATGATCAACTTCCCCAACTTAAGGCTTTTTTTCACCTTGGAATCATGTCAAAACCCTCAATAACCTAGATTATAAGGCTTAATAATCAATGTAAAAGGATGGGGAGTAATAATTTTGCCTCTACCGGTGATTTCCATGGAAAATTAAGTGAAAACAACCAAAAATTTCCCCTCCCAAGTCTAAGAACACAAAGCACAAAAAATAGGGGTTTAGGGGCTACTTTAGCACTCAAACCCATTTTCTCCGCTATAGAAGTCTAAGCATTTCAATAGCGGGATGCCTCCTGCTTTAGTGATCTCGATGAAACATTAGAGTCCCAAAAGTTTGAAAAAATCATTTTTTTTACAACACAACCACTTTCCTTGCCGTCCCAACACATACCTTTCACACAAATATCAATTATGGGACTCCTTAATGTCTTGGATACAAGTATATCTCAACAAAACATCAACATTACACCGCATCCATTGTTGGATGGCCCTAGACCTCATCAATCCCAAATTCCATCTAAACCAAACCTAGCCAAAACAAATTTAAGACACTACCGGAAATGTTTTATGGCCCAAACTCTTCACTATTGGCCTACTCACGATCGGGTCAGGTCATTAAACTACGATCCATAGATTAATTTACGAGCCATAAAATGTATCTTACAAATCAGGCTAACTTCTGAGTTTCAGAAATTTTATCAGCAGACCAAACAACTATCTATAAATATTCTACGACCCATATACCATGCCCTTAAAACTCAGGGAAGATTTCGTGTTTCTGAACTTTGATCTACGAACTTCGTCTATGATCTATTAAAACTTGTAAGACCAACAAACAATAGTCATATTTCTCATACCAAATTCTTAAATTATCTGAAATTGGTCTATGGATCTCATATACGATCTGTGGTTCCTTTAATGTCCCCTAGATGGTGTCCCTAAAACGTAGAAAATTCTGTACTTTTTAAGGTCTGATATGGACTTCGGACATTTTGGGGCTTTACTGTGCTTGAATATCCAAATTCATTTAGTACATGATTAGTAATTTGAGATGTATTTTTTAATCTAGCACTAAACACGTGTTTATTAATAGTTGTTGATCACATGTGTTGAATATTATAAAAATTATTCAACCAACTGTGTTCTTCAATATTGTATATTGTAAGCATCATATTTCATGTTTCTTCATATAAAATTACATTCAGAAATGCATTTGTTGAAAAAAATAAAGAAACTTTGTCATTTTCGAGTGAATTTAAATGAGATGGGGCATTGCGAGGTATGTGCCACTAACACAATTTATGTCTAATGCTCAACATCATTTCCCTAATGGAAATTGCCATTGCTCAAGCTTCGTTAGTTATAATATGTGGGGTAATACTTTCCATTGACTTTTAAAATGTCAAGAATAACCGTATGAAGCTTCAAATAAAAAGCACAATAAAAAATTATATTTTATCCATGATTATTTATTCAAATAAATGATGCATAAATCATATGATACTTATATGCTTGATATATGGTGTCAAAATACATGACATCACTAAAAAAAAGTGTAGTTAATTATGGATCGATCATCTCTCCATAAAAAATAGTTATACGCCCTTCAGAATCAAGTTAAACATCCTAGTAAAATAAGTCTCACTCATTAACAACACTTTGAGAATGATCTCCTTGCACCTTGGAGTTCATCAAATGATCTATAAATTAGATAGAACTTGAGAATTAAGTAGTATGCAAGAAGAAGAATTAATATTTATAGTCTTTTTAACTATTTATTAAAATAAGTCTGTTTTACCGTTAGTTTATGTTAGCTACTAACTTAACTTCCTTTAGGTTATAATTAATATGTATTGTAATTTTAATTATTTATTAAAATAAGTCAACAAATATATTTGTATTTGTGTTATATAGTTAATTAAACTTAATTAGGTATTAACAATAGTGTGTGACTGTAGATGTCACGACCCAAGCCTAGGGCCTAGACGTGACCGGCGAATGGGGAACCCGAAGGAACCCCAAACAAGCCTCATAGTATATCATTACACATCCTTTGTCGCGGAAGCAATTAAAATGACAATAAGCGATAAG